>OZ038390.1:34782370-34802370 GCA_964036045.1 Eutreptiella sp. 'Long Island Sound 2002'
GGGGTCTCCCCAAGGGATTGGTACACAACCTGCTGATGCAGTTTTTCACCCCGGGCAGCTCAAAAATGGAAGTTTTCGAAACTTGTTTTTTTTGATACCGTGATCACCTAAAATGATCATCCAAGGTATGTAAAGCATGTTTTAGCCGGTATTTATGTAGTTTCCACCCTATTTTGGTGTGTGTGCTGCTCGCGGTAGATTCTCTGCGAGGTGGACTTGCCGAAGGCAATAGAATCACCTCGCAGAGGTTGTTAGATCAAAGCCAGGCAGGCGTATATACGGGAAAACGCCACATACCCCCCATTTTGGGCCTATTCGCGTACCCTACCCCAAGGGGTTGAATTGTTAGTTTAACCCCTTGTAAAATCATTATTTTGTCCAATAAACGCATCCCCCAATGAGTTTTTGGTCCGGACCCCCCCAAACCCCCCCCACTTGAAACCCACTTTTTAGGGGGGGGGGTGGGGGTGGGGGTGGGGGGGTGGGGGGGTGGGGGGGGGGTCAAAAATGTCGAAAAAATGACCCCCCTTTTTTTGGGTCGAAAATCATGAATCTTTTGGTTTTTTGGATTTTGAGCCGAAAAAGTGTTTCCGGGTCCCGACTCCATAGGGTTTGTATGGGGCGGAGTGGGACGAGCGCTTTATGCAGTTTATGCACTTTCCAGCCATTTTTGCTATGTTGGCGGTTTTGGCAACCTCGGTGAACCCGTGGTACCCACCTGAGGGGTGCGAGTGGGGGATGTTGTGACAGTATATGCCTACTAGGATACGAAAGGACGTTTTTTGCAGTGTCTAGCCTTGCTTATGGCCGTTCACAACCCGTGCCAAAGACGCGAAATGACTGTTTCCACCAATAATGGCCTAGTGAATGGGGAGGTACACAACCTGCTTATGCAGTTTTTCACCCCAGGCAGCTCAAAAATGGAAGTTTTCGAAACTTGTTTTTTGATATTGTGACCACCCAAAATGACATTTCAAACTATGCAAAGCATGTTTTAGGCCGTATTTACGTGTTTTTTCACCCTATTTGGGTATTAGGTCGGGGGGGGGGGGTCTCCCAAGGGACGGGTGCACAACCTGCTTATGCAGTTTTTCACCCCGGACAGCTCAAAAATGGAAGTTTTTGAAACTTGTTTTTTGTGATATTGTGATCACCTAAAATGACCATCCAAGGTATGTAAAGCATGTTTTAGGCCGTATTTACGTGTTTTTCACCCGATTTGGGTATTAGGTCCAAGGGGGGGGGGGGTCTCCCAAGGGATTGGTACACAACCTGCTTATGCAGTTTGTCACCCTGGGCAGCTCAAAAATCGAAGTTTTCGAAACTTGTTTTTTTGATACCGTGATCACCTAAAATGATCATCCAAGGTATGTAAAGCATGTTTTAGCCAGTATTTATGTAGTTTCCACCCTATTTTGGGTGTGTGTTTGCTCGCGGTAGATTCTCTGCGAGGTGGACTTGCCGAAGGCAATAGAATCACCTCGCAGAGGTTGTTAGATCAAAGCCAGGCAGGCGTATATACGGGAAAACGCCACATACCCCCCATTTTGGGCCTATTCGCGGTACCCTACCCCAAGGGGTTGAATTGTTAGTTTAACCCCTTGTAAAATCATTATTTTGTCCAATAAACGCATCCCCCAATGAGTTTTTGGTCCGGACCCCCCAAACCCCCCCCACTTGAAACCCACTTTTTAGGGGGGGGGGGTGGGGGTGGGGGTGGGGGGGTGGGGGGGGTGGGGGGGGGGGTCAAAAATGTCGAAAAAATGACCCCCCCTTTTTTTGGGTCGAAAATCATGAATCTTTTGGTTTTTTTGGATTTTGAGCCGAAAAAGTGTTTTCCGGGTCCCGACTCCATAGGGTTTGTATGGGGCGGAGTGGGACGAGCGCTTTATGCAGTTTATGCACTTTCCAGCCATTTTTGCTATGTTGGCGGTTTGGCAACCTCGGTGAACCCGTGGTACCCACCCTGAGGGGTGCGAGTGGGGATGTTGTGACAGTATATGCCTACTAGGATACGAAAGGACGTTTTTTGCAGTGTCTAGCCTTGCTTATGGCCGTTCACAACCCGTGCCAAAGACGCGAAATGACTGTTTCCACCAATAATGGCCTAGTGAATGGGGAGGTACACAACCTGCTTATGCAGTTTTTCACCCCAGGCAGCTCAAAAATGGAAGTTTTCGAAACTTGTTTTTTTGATATTGTGACCACCCAAAATGACATTTCAAACTATGCAAAGCATGTTTTAGGCCGTATTTACGTGTTTTTCACCCTATTTGGGTATTAGGTCGGGGGGGGGGGTCTCCCAAGGGACGGGTGCACAACCTGCTTATGCAGTTTTTCACCCCGGACAGCTCAAAAATGGAAGTTTTTGAAACTTGTTTTTGTGATATTGTGATCACCTAAAATGACCATCCAAGGTATGTAAAGCATGTTTTAGGCCGTATTTACGTGTTTTCACCCGATTTGGGTATTAGGTCCAAGGGGGGGGGGGGTCTCCCAAGGGATTGGTACACAACCTGCTTATGCAGTTTGTCACCCTGGGCAGCTCAAAAATCGAAGTTTTCGAAACTTGTTTTTTTGATACCGTGATCACCTAAAATGATCATCCAAGGTATGTAAAGCATGTTTTAGCCAGTATTTATGTAGTTTCCACCCTATTTTGGGTGTGTGTTGCTCGCGGTAGATTCTCTGCGAGGTGGACTTGCCGAAGGCAATAGAATTTTTTCCGGGCGGAACTTGGGAGGTATATTCCTTAAGTATTGTGCACATCCGTGGAAAGAGAGAGAGAGAGAGAGAGAGAGACAGAGAGAGAGAGAGAGAGAGAGAGAGAGAGAGAGAGAGAGAGAGAGAGAGAGAGAGACAGAGACGGAGAGACAAACACAGAGAGAGAGAGAGAGAGAGAGAGAGAGATAGACAAACAAAGAGAGAGAGAGAGAGAGAGAGAGAGAGAGAGAGAGAGCGAGCGAGCGAGAAAGAGAATGGATGGATGGATGGATGGATGTGTTGCGCGTTGTCGGTGCGTTACACCGTCTGCCCAGAGTCCTTGTTTTTGGGGTGCGGCGTGCGAGTGTTTTGTGGTGATCGAGAGAGAGAGAGAAAGGGAGAGACAACCAGACACACAGACACAGAAACAAAGAAAGAGAGTGAGAGTGAGAGAGAGAGAGAGAGAGAGAGAGAGAGAGAGAGAGAGAGAGAGAGAGACAGAGACGGAGAGACAAACACAGAGAGAGAGAGAGAGAGAGAGAGAGATAGACAAACAAAGAGAGAGAGAGAGAGAGAGAGAGAGAGAGAGAGAGAGAGAGAGCGAGCGAGAAAGAGAATGGATGGATGGATGGATGGATGTGTTGCGCGTTGTCGGTGCGTTACACCGTCTGCCCAGAGTCCTTGTTTTTGGGGTGCGGCGTGCGAGTGTTTTGTGGTGATCGAGAGAGAGAGAGAAAGGGAGAGACAACCAGACACACAGACACAGAAACAAAGAAAGAGAGTGAGAGTGAGAGAGAGAGAGAGAGAGAGAGAGAGAGAGAGAGAGAGAGAGAGAGAGAGAGAGAGAGCAACAAAGAGAGAGAGAGAGAGAGAGAGAGAGAGAGAGAGAGAGAGAGAGACGAACAGGGAAAGAAACAAAGAGAGAGATAACGGGGCGGGGGGGAGGGGAGAGAGAGAGAGAGAGAGAGACAGAGCCAGAGAGAGAGAGAGAGAGAGAGAGAGAGAGGGAGAGAGAGAGAGGAGAGAGAGGAGAGAGAAATGAGGAGAGAGAAAAGAGAGAGACAAATCGAGAGAGAAAAAGAGAGAGACAAACACACACGGAGAGAGAAAGAGAGAGTGAGAGAGAAAGACAAACACATTGTCCAAAGGCCCACCCCAAGAGTAGGAAAGGGCAAGGGGGCCGTGTTCCCTGTACACGGTTTTTTTCTATAAAAAAAGTTTCCCTCCAACTACCCGGTTTTAGAAAAAATGTGTTCATGCACGGGTTTTCTCTGGGAAAACCGTGCACGTACACGGTTTTCCCAGAGAAAACCTGTGCATGAACACATTTTTTCTAATAGAAAACATTTTTGGATTTGGCATCAATTGATGGGATGGTTGCAAGTGGTGGGGGGAACGTTTTTACCTCTTGCTCCAAACCATGATGCTGATCCCGGGGGGCGGGGGGGCTCCGTTCCTCTCCAAACACACGGGAGAAAAGTACAGCCATTGGATTTTAGGAGGGCATATACTATCAAAAAGAGCCACACTCGCTGATTGGGTTGTGTTTGGGTTTGTGTTTGTGTGTTTCTATGGTTTGTTTTCTTCTTTCTATTTTGTGCATTTTCTATTTTTCTACATTCTATGCGGTTTGTGTATGCCAAGGGGAACAGCGCACACGAATCAGCCACACGGCATAGCACCACCACAAACGCCCAACGACTAGACCACCTCACACAAACTGTTGGTGCTGCTGCGTGGAACGAGTTTGTAGAGTATGTGACGCAGCTGCAACACTAACTGATGATCAACCAGTCCAATGATGCATTGACATGCTTTTACCTCTTCACCATGCTCAGAGCCCGCGCGACACACCACTCTAATTTGTCAAAGTGCGAATTCATTCCCTATAATTTGCAAAACGAGTTGCATTCATCGATTTTAATGATTGTGCAACGAGTACAGCAATCAGCGTTGGAAGACAAAAACCATTGTTTGCCCGGTTGTAGCATACCACGATCATTCCTCACACTATGCACCTAGGTTGTGCACTTGAAAACGCTTTGTATTGTGTCACGTTGATGCATCTGCGTAGCTACTAATCTAGGGTGGTTTATGCTATCAAAGAAGTTTGCTAACGGTGAGCCAACGCCAATGTAAGATGAGGCGTATGTTCGACGATTAGGAATTGTGGAACACTGTGAAGTGAATATGCGCACTGTGCTACACTACGCAGGTTGTGTACGCTTGAAAATGCTTTGTGTCATGCTGATACACTTGCAGTAGTTACTAACCAACCCACACACCCCTTTTCGGGATATTTTTGTGGTACCTAATTCTACTGAGTACGCACCCTTGGGAATGCCCTTAGCCATGTACCTCATTTCCCCGCCCCCTTCCAAATTCCCATTCCATAACCCCACGGATAGATGTCACGTGCCTCCATCAATCTTTCTAAGAGTTCACTTTTGCAATAACATGTGAGTTGCACCGTGTACATCTTTGATGAGCCACAAATACGGGACTCCTTTCCACTTGGCCCATGGCTTTGATATAAGCCCTTGGGGTGATGGCCGAAATCACTTATTCGTACAACAAGATACGGAGGGAGTTTGGCCGCAAACCCGAATTCCACGACGCCGAGCCAGAAGTGGTGTTTGATATCCATGGTGATCCGGCATTAAAGCGTGCGTTCATGCACCAAAGCCCTTACGAGACCGAAGTCCAATGTGTTGCTGAGGTTTCCGAGGCCGCAACGAACACAGAACAAGTGATGTTCAAATCCCAAGGCATGTATCATGTTGAAGGGGGTTGGCCTGCGGGCGTGGATCCGGCTGACATCGAGAACACGATCAAGTATGTGAAGAAAGTGGAGAGAGAAGAGGGCTACATAGACGCTTGTAGAGCGTTGTTAGGGCCCACAGAGAGAATGATCAAAGACAACAATGCGATAGACATCTACGAGCAATATTTTGCGGACGACCCCTTTGACCACGAGATCCAAACCCCTTCGGCAAAGGTGGTGACGGTGCTTGCCGACCAATCACCGGTGAAACGTACTGCATCTCATCTCTCATGGAATCACGATTGCACCAAGTTGGCGGTGGCTTACTGCCCCACAAAATTCCAAGCACCCATTGATGGCATGGCTCTTGAATCCTACATTTGGGATGTCAACAAACCAATAACTCCGGAGCTTGCACTCAAGCCGAGCTCCCACATCTATTGTCTAGAGTACCACACAAAAGATCAGCATCTCCTCGCTGGAGGGTCCCGCTGTGGAACAGTCCAATACTGGGATACGAGGCAGCCACGGCACATTGCGGGAAGGTCCAGCATCAAGCACTCTCACAACGACCCTGTGTTTGACTTGCGGTGGCTGTCGTCCAAGACTGGGGAGCTCTTGACAGTGTCCACCGACGGCAAGGCTTTGGTCTGGGACATCAAGAAAATGGACAAGCCAATCGCGCATGACACTGCCCACTTGCAAGCGCGACCATCCGAGGGAACTGGGGCGAAGTGGTTGCTGGGCGGCGTCTCATTGGACTATGATCCCCTCGTTGGCGGGCCTTCTAGGTACTTAGTCGGCACAGAGCAAGGCTCCATCCTCGTGTGCAACCGCCGTGGCAAGACCCCGGACGACAAGGTCTTGAACGTGTTTCAGGGGCACCACGGCCCTGTCTATTCGGTGATGCGCAACAGTTTCTTCCCAAAGTACTTTTTGTCTGTGGGGGATTGGACGGCACGGATCTGGTGCGACGACATCAAAACCACAATGCTCATGACGCCGTACAGCAAGCTGTACCTCACTAGTGCAAGTTGGCACCCCCTTCGTCCGGCTGTGTTTTTGACCACTCGAATGGATGGCCTGCTGGAGGTTTGGGACCTGTTGTACAGCCACAGCGGTCCCCTTTACCAGATTCACGTGTCCGACGGTGCTTTGCACACACACAAATGCCACCCTGAGGGCCATTTGGTAGCATTGGGTGGCGCGGACGGCCTCACTAGTCTCGTGCAGATGAGCCGTGGGTTAGCGGAGGCAGCCAGAGATGAGAAGGCTTTGACCGGGGTTTTATTGGAGCGGGAGGCGGCATTGGACCGGAACTCAATTCAAAGCGCGCGGCAGCTGAAGATGAAGCAACAGAAGACCATTGAGCCGCTCCGGGCGGAGCGCGACATCGGGAAAATTGACGAGCAGACCCTCCGCAACGTGACAAGGCGTTTTATGAAGGAGGTGAGCGACCGGCAGGCAATTGCGGCCGCCCGAAGTGAAGAGCGGCGAGCGTCGCAAAGTAAACTGCCCAAGGATGTGCTGCATCCTAGGCCCCCGCCGCATCGCAAGGGGTCTGCAGAGCACCCTAACCCTGGCCCTCATAGGGCGTGGGTGACAGAGGGTCCGATGCAGGGCGGTCAGTAGCGAGCAATCAACAGCAATCTTCCCTCTCCTCCAACACACCACGGCGCGTGCATCAGCACAGCAGTGGGCCCAGAATCCGCGCCAGTGAGATTTGCGGACTTAGCCATTTTTTTCAGGCAGGCCAAAGAAAGTTCACGATGATACATAAAATAGCCGCATGCATTCTACTTTCTCCCTAACCTCAACATGCCAGAGACCGTGCGGCCCTTCAGTTCTTAGTTTGGAACGAAACCACCTGAGCGTCTATTTTTTTCCGCCTCATGGTCAATTGATTGTCTGTCGATTCTTGCAGTGCATATGCTTGCGACGTAAGCTCCCAATTAGTAAAACTTGCAGCCGTCGTATTGAGAGAACACCCAGTTCAGACGAGACTGGAAATTGCCAGAGCTCAGCCTGCAAACTAACCACTCCAACCAAGCTTGACCGTGCATGAAGCAGGTGATGCGACCGTTTATTTTGATTTCATTGATGCTTGCGTGTTTGTGGAAAGGCTGGCTTCGGAAACCGTGTGTTTTTTGGTGAGTGGCACCGGGCAGCCCATTCACGTGAGTCAGATGGTTTGGTTGGCTTGCTCGCTTCAAGTTGCAACAGCTAAGTGCCACTGCGTTGACCTCCAAAACAATTGATACCTAAATACTTTTTTCCGTGAGACAGCGATGGTGACGTTCTGGCAGGTAAACTCACTATGCGACCAATCGGCCCTGTGCATGGGAGCAGCCTTGTGTTGTGATATAAATTTAAGCTGATCACAGGCAACAGGTGCGGACGTTCCCGTGGTGCAAACAGAATGGGAATAGAGAACGGTTTTGTCTTTTTTTTTACCTGATTCATCTGAACACCAAACCTCCATCTGACCTGCATGATGAAGATGCCTGTGAATGCTCCTTCTAATCCAGCACAACCTGCCCTACACTGCTTTTTTCTGGTGGACCATTCATTTGCGGCATGCTAATTCAACATCTCGCCATTTCTATTTAACCCCGGTAAAAAAAAGTACCCCATTTGGACCGTCTGACATCCGACTTTCAACACCGCAACAGAATGGCAACTCTCAGTTGTATTTTCCATCAAACCTGCATTCCTAATTTTGGTCACATACATTCTATGTTAATGGGAGCACAACCCAGGAGGCAAAATGGCTAGCCCCTCCCCTTTGCATCTCCGATCTCCCTGCTGCCGTGAGTTCCTCTCCTAGGAGTCGTTGCATACTGGGTGGTGAATCACATGCCTGTATTGTTGTGGCTTACCCCTACATCGAGCTGAGACCACCGCTCCAGTCGTTTTGGCTTTCCGCACCAGGGGCTAGATGGGGGTCCGAGACGGTGGGGACCCTGTAGCGGGCCCGGGGGCAGCGAGTGGCGAGGGGAACAGAGGTGCAGGTGATTTCTCAACCAGACTAAGACGAGCAGCATTGCGACGGCGATTCCTCTTATTCCCGTCTACGCCGTCCACATCGCCAACGGCAGTTGTTTTGCGTCGTCTGACCATCTTCTTCTTTCGTGTTCTCCATCCTCCCCGCTCCGGTGCCCCTTTCTATGGTGTGACAAAGGGGTGTGACAAATCGGTGTGCGCGCCGCAGCACACCGATTTGTATTGGTACCCGTACGCAACGATGGCTGTTTCCGAGCGCTGCTTGTCCCGTGTTCCAGTTGCATTGCATTGCACTGTTTTACATTTGAATGACCATCACAAGTCCCGTGGGCTCGTTGGACAAGGAGATTGCGGGGTAGGTGCCTGGTATCCAACTTTCTCCTGTCCAACATATACGAGGGTGACGGCAGTGTTTTTCAACATTCCCCAATCCCAATCCCCCTGACAGGGACAAGGATAGCACCACCACCCCAGTGCCTTGGATCCTCCCCCCAACGGGCTTGTTGAAGCACCGTAACCTCGTCTGATGGTTGTGTTGCTGACCACAGTTTTGTGGTTGAGAAAGTACCCCCCCCCCCCGTGTCCAACAAATGCCGTGTCCAACAAACACTTCCGTTCGGACCATATTTTTTGAGGACAGAATTAATTACATACTTAATTATGTACTGGGGTTCAGAATCGAGATTTCAGGCTAAAGGATTGGGGAAATGAGGGGTTGTAGTGAGTGATTGGGTAAATCAACTCGAAGAGAGGTTGTTAGATCAAGCGCGGGCGCAGGCGTTTTTTACCCCCCTTTTGGGGGGGTCATTCGCGTAGCATACCCCAAGGCATGATATTTGATGTCCAACCCCTTGTAAAATAATTATTTTGCCCAATAAGACAATCCCCCATTTGATTTTTTGATTCTGAGGCCTCTATCCCCTGAAACTGGATATCGTTTTTTTGGGGGGGAGTCAAAAGTTTGACAAAAGTTTGTGCTTAGAAGGGTTTGAACAAGGGTCAGATTGGGCAGAGCTGACAGGCCAGCCGGTGCCGCCGCCGGCCTGCCAACCAGGGTTCGAACGGCTGACCTGTATGTTGGCGGTTGGCTGCATTACCATTTGACCGCTGCTTGTTCAGACAGTAGCAAGTCTCCCCACTGCTTGAAGCCGAGTCTGCCACTGAAAAAACCCAAACTGTGTGTTTCTGCCTGCCTACTTGCCCGATCTGCCCGTATCTGCATGAAAGCATGCAGATACGGGCTGCCCGTATCTGCATGAAAGCATACCCTGATGCTTGTACATACCTCTACTCAGAATTCGGGTCATGGTTTATGCAACACCCTGGACAGACCAGCAAGTCAGACCATTTCGGACGGTGGCTTTGCCATGATTCCACTCCCCAACATGGGGCCCAACTTAGGACTGGCTATGCTCAAAAAAAAATAAACCTTCCCCGGGGGTGTCCATGATGGATGCCAATTTTGACCCATGTGATATTTTTTTGGGGGGGGGGGGGGCAGGGGTGTGTTGCTTTACTGCACATTGTGGTGAGGGAGGTGTCCACAATGGCATTCTGCCCCCAAAAAGCAGTATATTGACCTCCAGACCGGATTTTCAGGCCTTTACCATGTGACCCCGGCAAGTCTCCAAGACTGCCCTAAATCAACAGGACAATGGGGGGCTTTTTTGCTGCAGAAACTGTTGTGCTTCTTTGAGCTTACCAGCAGTTATAATTGTGGTGAAGAGCAATGTGCAGTGTACGACCCCTCCGGAACTGCTCCGGGCTGACCAGTGAGGCCTCTCCCCTCTCTTCAGGTACAAGGGGGTTGTAGCCTTAGACCGCTTTACCCAGAGGCCCTGAACCCTGGCCCGATCCTGGCACATCTTCTCATGCATCTCCAACACCATTCTTGATCCATATGTTACGATGGCTGTCACTCTCAATGTCCAAACCATGATCTTGTCGTAACCTTGGCCCCTTTACCTTGTGTTGCACAACCACATCACATGTGGTGGAAAGCACCCTCAAAACTTCAGAGTTGTGGGAATTAGTGCATGTGCCGGCAGTGGGCACCGCGGGGGCAGCACATTGCCATGGTGGCTGACATTCCATTCTGACTTACAAAACTGCTCTTTTCCTCGCCGAAACCCTCAAGCAACAAACAAAAGCAGGTCACAAAAGAGCACTGGTTGTACTGCGTGGCTTCACAGTAACCAACCAGTCTTTGCAGCCCCCCCCCCACCCTTTTCTTGTGACCAGTGGTGTGGGTGCTGCACGTGCTGTCCCTTCCCACCTTCTGAGCTGGAACAGCTGGCCAATTCAGAAGGATCCTAGTCAGAGGAGGGTTCGGGCGGAGAGCCCGGTGTTTCAAGGTAGGAGGGGCCTGTGCTGATCGGATATCATGCGGAGGCATGGGGCCTCAATGCGTGCTTCCGGGGTGTGAAAGTTCTCATTCTGGCAGAAGAACAGGCTGCTTGCTGATGGTCAGATACATGCACTTGCGGAAGTGGGTACTGGTGTGGTGTGACAAAATGATTTGCGGCCCCTGCACAGGCTATAGTTCTGTCCAAACCGCAAGGTGGAGGTTGTCTCTGGCCATTGGTGGGGAACGGACGGCTCGATTGTTTTGTTGAGGTGTTGTCTCACCTACTCACTGGAATTTGCTTTGCACATGGGTGCAGATGTCCGTTTAGGCTCTGGGGCATTGGCCTATACCTGCCACTAGTGTCCACCACTTCAGAGAAGGTCAAGGCGAGCTCATACATTGGGTCATGCACTGGGCGCAGCCGGTTCTAGTTGGCTTGTGGATGTGACAGGGGTTGGTTCAGCCACAAAGATTGAAGCGCGCTGACGCATTCCAGAGCGTGGGCACCTGGCTTAAGAGTTCCATACCATACCCCCCCCCCCCATGCTTTTCTCCAGCCCGTCGCAAAAGGACTGAAGCTTGTGGGGACAGCCACACCGTGTGCGGCTCAGACACGCCACGTTTTGCGCGTGTCTGCGGAACACATGGACAACACAAAAACAACGAGTCGCAAGTCTGGTTACCGGGCCCCCCAATCCAGCCCCAAGACTGCCACCGCTTCACAATCCAGTGCTCGCTGCCACCCACTGATCGCCAAACACCAAATGCAATCACCCACTGCCGCTGCAGCACTGCTGGACCGGCAACCGCTGTTTGGATTGATATCAGGCAGCAGCAGTGTGTGCCCAGGCTCACGGACATGCGTCGAGCAGGGCAGCGTGGTCTCCCCAGGAACCAGCTCCTTATCACATGGCCCCTTTTCCACCGTTGACCAATATTGTTGCCCACTTGGATCGATCCAGAAAACGAGGCAAAAGTGCTCCATGGTTATTTGTGAAGGCCATTTGTGCCCCAACCCCAACCAACATGACCAAGTGGGCTCCCAGCAAAAATGGCCATGGCATAGCATATGTCATAGAGAGTGTGATGAGGGCTGCCACGAAACGCCTCGCCTCGTTGATACCCCAAAGCCTCAGCAAACGTGCCCCAATCACCCAAACCACATGTGGTGCATGCCACACGATTCACAGGGTTGGGTCCATTGCTGTGGCTTCGTTGCCAATGACACACAGCCTACTCACACGCACCTTGATGAGCCCGGCACTTTGGATCTCGCCTTTTTGCCGATTATAGCTTTTTCATTTCTTGCTAGAAGGAGGCCAATCTTATCGGGGGGCTGAATGCTGGGGCCTGCTTTGGGATAATTGCCTCAAAAGGTGTGCACTCTGTGCATGTGGGGCAATCAACCTCATATGGGGAATGGTGACGGTTGGGTTTTCACACACACACACAACATCTCAAAAGAGAGGGGGTGAATAGAGTGCCCGCACAGGAGTTGGGCCCCCGCACAGCTGGTTAGAAAATTAAACAAATTGTATGCTTCAGCACCATATTCTACAAATATCCCATGGTTGCAGCCAAATATTTATCGCAACGTGCACGACAACGCCATAGCGAGGTTACCATCATTATTGAGAAGACACCCACAGAGTGAGACAGACATGCGTGCCTGGATTGAATGAGAAGAGAAGAGAAAAATGCTTATCAATTGCATGCTGGATTGTATGGCACGTTGCGCATTTGCATGGCAAACATTGGAGTGGCCTGCTTCATGTTCTTCAGGGCGTCTCTCTTCGCGAGACACCATGGCTGCCCATGGGAACCGTGACGATGGTGAAGTATGTTCTTTCTCTCATGTTTACTGTTCGGACATTTCATTGGACATGAATCTCCACCGCATCCCCCCATCTCCCCTCCAAATGAGTCATGGGATTGACTGTCATCAAAGCACTCCCGGGACGGACGCGTGTGGGGCAGAAACTGTTGCATGGTGGATTGATTGAGCTGACCCCGCCCTCCTCCTGCTGTGGACATGCACCCCCTGGAGGCGCCCCCCTGCCTGGCCCTCTGTGGAGGGACATGTGGCACTGCGGCACAATACTCTGCAATTGCACTGCCTTGGTCACATACAAGATATGCATGATAGGAGCCGGGCTGTGCAGACCAGTCATTCAGATACGTGTACCCCCCCCACCCCGGGGCTGCATCACTGCTGGCGTGATGCACGAACCACAGAAGGTCTGTTTGGTGCTGCCCTCGGGAGCTGGGGTTAGCTGGTGTACTGGAGCAAACTGCCAGTTGTCTGGGTGCTGTATGCTTTCCCTCCCCGTGTGCTCTCTGTCATGACACATGAAAGCCAAACATGTGTGCCGAATGAAGCGGGAACTTGCAGCACGAGGAAGGAGACAGATTCATCTTCAAACTACAGATTGAGTGTGCAATGGTTTGCCTGCATGCAAATTTTCTGCAAATTTCAATCACGCGCTGCGTGTCGATTTATTTTGCAATGGGGGCACTTTAAACAGCGATGGCATACTGTCCATTGCGACGGGGACACGTCATATTGCAATGGGGTCACTTTAAACTGCAATGGGGGCATTTTATTTGTCATGGGGGCATTTTCTATTACTACGGACGTACTGTCTATTGCGGTGTGCAGGAGGGTCAGTTCGGTCGCAGAAGTGGGAGCATTCGCCCACAAGGCAGTGTGCTGCTTTTCAGAGGAAAGTGACATGGGTTCTGTGATGAGTCTGATGGTGCTGTGTTTCCCTTATTGGGTGCAGCCTGCGTCTTGTGCCTGAGCAAGCATACACACCGCCATGACACAGTCCCGAACGAGCCACATGTTCGTGGATCCCGAGTGACATTCCTCAGTCTCGGGACTCAACTACAGGGGGCCTGCGTTACGAACATGCACACGATCGAAAAGGTGGGGAATGGCAGGGGAATGGTAGTTTAGTGGAATGTTCATGCCCTGTCCAACTGGCACCATTGCGAGTGCCTCCTCTTGAGACGCAGCTTCTTTGATGCAGGCGAAAAAGAGTTCTGTGGGTCTGTGGTGCCTTTTTGGTGCCGGTCGTCCAGTGCCTGACGGGTGCCGCGATCTTTGTGCCAATCCTCACAGAGGATTGATGGATGCAGTTGGGACCACTCTCTGTGTGTAGGGCTTGTCCAATGGTCGGGCTGTGCACACTTGTTTCAGCTGTTCATCACGGGCAGTGAAAAGAAAACAAAAGGTCTCCGTGATGGTTCATTTGACCATGGCATATTCATACTGGGTTTTGGTGTGCATTGTCTGTGGGGCATTTGCAAACAGTCACTCCATCTTTGTTTCACCAGGTGCCATTGGACGTTGAGCTCTGGTTTGTGGGCAAGGATGGTTATCACTGTCACACTCCTTATATTGCGGAGGTGTGTCCCGTCGCCCAAAGAATGCGGCCATCTGCATGGCAGTGCGCAATGTAGGCTTGCACTTTAAATGGCACGTTATGCAACTGCACGGGGACCCAGGCTTGCTCTTGAAGTGGAGGGGTCCCCCCCAAGCTGTTGCCCCCCGCCCCCCGAACCAACCCTCTCCACACACACACTCCCCGAGACCTGCACACAGCCCCGGAGGTGCACCTCCACAAAACACGATCAAGTGCTTTAAACCAGAAGTACCAACCGGCAGACGTACTCCGCCTTTTCGGCTCCCTCCTCTTGTGGGGGTTTGCCCCCCCCACCCACAGTCACCCAACAATGCAGCACGGTGTTGGGAGCCACCAACCAAGAGTGCAAGCCCGGGGCCAATGGGGAGGGCCCAGGAGATCTCCACAATGGGATGCACATGATCCGGGAATGGTCGCTGCAACCACCACCATTACCCCAAGCCCCCTTAAAGATCCAGTGAACTGCACCAGGTGTAGGGATCTAGGAGGGTGATGGGCGCAGCAGTGGTGGAGAAAATCCTTGTATGGCCCTGGAATGGTACCCCGCCCCCCCACACACACAGACTTAACCCTGATGGTAATCCCCCCCCCCTGGGACACACACGGAACAGCAAGATACACAGAAGCCCCTTTGGCCCCTAGACCACGGGGGAGCGTTAGCGCGTGCCGGGCAAACTTTTTTGACCTTTCCCCACCCGTGCCTGTTTTTGCCCCCCCCACCCACCCACACCAAACAATCCGCATATTGAGTGGCCCCTTGAGTTGGGGATATGGATTCCCACGCTTTGGCGTGGCCCCTCGCGTTGGCATTAAGGACTCCCACGCTTCGGTGTGGCCCCTCGAGTTGCTGTGATGTTTTAATTTGGGATGGGTATGGACTGTCCCGTACCTGAGGTGATTTCTTTGATTTTGAGGTTGGGGGCCATGATGCTCCATAAATGGACCGACGTGTGAAGTTCAAGTGTTGCGGTCACGTAGCCCGACTGCGCTATTTCAGCGATCCCCTAGGGCATGGCAGGCATTGGCAGCCCCGCCTGCCTGGCGGACGAGTACCCCACCATAGTCGATAGGCCTCTCATACAGGCCATGGCTTCTGCCGCGCCAGCAGCATGATTTGGGGCTGCCGACTGGGGCTGGCCGGACTGGCACACTTAGATCAAAAACCCCTATGAAGCTTGTGTTACCCCCTGTTTTGTATGATTTTTACCCTTTTTTGGCTACCAAGAGTGGCAAGTGGCTCTCCATTTGAAGCTGGACCTCTCTTTTCAGCCTGTGGGGAGGGGGGGGCGGGGGCAAGAATGGTTGCAAAAGAGTTACCAACAGTTGGAAAAGCGGTTGGGAGGCACTTTCTGGTGGGTGCACAGCGATTGGCTGTTAGGGGCGGACAGAAGCGGTTGGCGATGCTGACTGTCACCTGAGAGAGGGGAGGCTTGCAGTAAAGGCTGAGCAAGTGTGCCGCTTGGTATTTCTAGGTGTACACACAGGATTCGGTTTTCGGGCGGAAACTGTCTGCATTGCTTGTCCACAGACACTGGGAAAAAGTATTGTTGGTGCCCTCCTCCTTGAAACCCCCCCCACTTTTGTGCTCACTGTGCTACGTAATGACCATTCCCCTCATTTACCGAATGTAACTTAGAGAGGCTCCAGGCGTAGCCAACACTACACTAAGTGCGGCATTGCTTGAGGATTGGTTGGCGCACAATATTCCGTGTGGGCCGCTTAACCTCAACAGCACCGGAAGACTCGGCCCCAAGGGGGATTGCAAGCGCGGGGCGTGGGGGGGGGGGGGGGGCGGGGTTCAAGGGGGGCAGGGTAGACGAGAGTGAGAAAATGTTCTATGTGCTGATAGGTGTTGCTGTGCCTGCACTGGCATGCTTCACATGATAGGCGGTTGGAAGAGGTTGCAAAAGCGGTTCGGGGCGGTTACTGTCAGTTACAAATGCCATTGAAGCTCGCACTTGCCGTTAGGAGGACAGTGGCTGGGCATAGGCTGGGCGCCCCAAGGGTGGGGGTACCGCCCCCCCCCCTCCAATGCATCCCTGAGTGGGGGGCAGCCCTGTCTCTATGTTGCATTCACACACACTCTGCCCCTTCACAGAATATGCCCCCAATCTCTTTTCCTCCCTCCCTCCCTCCCTCCCTCCCTCCCTCCCTCCCGCCCCCCCCCCCCCTCTCTCTTTATCCTTTCTCTGCTCTTTATCCTCTCCCCAATGCCATACGGATGCTGCCACTCACAAAAGCATTGCGGCACTCCCTCTGACACATGCACTCCCACGTCGCCCCTGATTCTGCCAGGCGGAAGGGCCCTACATTTCTCTGCGCTGTGCGAACACCCGCCACGAGGTTCTGCGTGTCACCGAAAACGCTCTGTTGACCTTCAGTACGTACAAATCGCAAGGGGGCAAGGTAGGCCCGAGGTGTGTTCTGGCCACAACCATTGCCCACAACCCTCACTGATCCTCCCGAACCTCCCCTCAATGCCCACAACAGCCGTCCCCCAACCCCACCACTCTCCACCCCACGAATCTCCATGCACAATCAAAAGCCCTCAACAACCGTCAACAACCCCCAACGACCCTCAACAACCCTTCGCAATCGTCCGCTGCCGTTCAAGCTCTTCTACGCCCCAAAGTGTCCAGCAGACAGGCCACGGTCTTCTTCCGGATCGGGCAGTTGGACACCCCCTGAAATGGGCGCAATGACAGGCATAGGGTGGAGGCTGTGGAGGCTGCATAGCCCACTGACGGTTGCCGCGGCGGGGGCGGCGGGGCTGTGAGGGCGGCAAAACAAGCCGTGCCAACGGCGCCAACACCGCAGACATTATGGAGGACTGTTGTTTTGGGTATTTTGCGCGTTGGAGACGGGCTAAGTTTCCCCTGCAACGCCGGGCGTTCAGTTGCGTGGAGACCTCAGTCTGCGTACGCTCCTTCTCCACGCCTGAGCCGTCCCCCGTCTCGCCCTCTGGATCGGCACCCATCCCTGGCCCGACCTCAAATGGACCACCGCTACCACACCCGTTGTGGGATCATCGTAGCACTGGACAGCTCTGAACCTTGATCCCGAGAGGTTATCTCGAGTACTGTGAACTGAGCAGGCTACGCCAGCTCATCTTAGTCTGGGCCAACAAAAAATAGACCACCGCATCACATTTGTTGCAGGAGCCACTTCTACATTCGAAAAGGCAAACTCTGGAATGCGGTGGAAGCGCTCACTCTCTGTTGTAGTAGAGGTGTGCCATGCTTCCCTGCTGTCCACCGCCCGTGCCTCGCATGAATGTGGCACAACGTAGCAGTTGTCCACCAGGCGTCTGGGTAGCAGCATCCATTGGCTGCGCCCCCTCGGTGGCCGTACAATCCGAGCAAGCAGTACCCAAGGCAAATATTATGCAAAAGGCCAACCAAGTGTCAAAGTTGTTGGTTATAATTTGTCTTTGCCTCGATTACAGGCCTCGCTTTGTTCTACCTTTTTCTTTTGTTGTGGAGAGGAAGGATGTTCCAAAAAGTCCTGCCCGTAATTTTACTGATTTTTTTTTTCGCTTTGAGTTGAGATGCATTTGGGCAGGGGAGGGTGGTGTCTCCTTTGCTCCGGGTCAACAAAGTTGCGCCGCAAATCATTCACCAACAATTGGGGGGTCGTTTGCTTTTTGTGGCTTTTGGTACTTTGTAATTTGCGTGTGACCCCCATCATTGACCATCACAATTGTCGCTTTCTACCGGGGGTCTGTAAGTGCCCACTGATTCCCCGGGCTTTGCCCATGGAAACGGGATTTTTGCTGTTGCTGTTGTTGGATGGGGGGGGGGGGGGCGACGCACCCCAGGGCAAAGGGCGCAATGCTAAGCACACTCGACCTAGTTCTGACGCTGATGATACTGAGTCCGTTGCATCCGCCGCGCCCCCTGAATTGTGACCCCCTCACAAGCCACTCTCCCACGCCTGAATCGGTGTGACGACATCATTGGAGCGGGATCTCCTTGTCTGCCCCCACCAAGTGCTCCGCCCAAGACAGGGGACGCGCGATGGACTGGATGTTGTCCTCCGAGACACATGATCCGGATGGCATTGTCGCCTGTGCACTACGCCCCATGGCATTGCTGCATCGATTCGGTACAACCCAAAGCGTGGGAGGAGGGGCACAGAGTGGGAGGAGGAGCAGCAGCAGCCGGGTGAACAGGATCGCATTGCCTCCGTGTCGGACCCGCCCCCTGACGCCTATGTCACCTCTCTCAATTCCTCAGTGCCAACTCCTCTGTGCATTCATACCCATGTGCAGGGCAGCTCAAGACATCGTTTGAGGCGGACCCCATCAGCATCACAACTCGACGTCCCCCTGCACCGACGCAGTTCAATACATTCACAGAGTGGCTGCTGATGCATCAGTGCACGGACACCGCAGTACGTTTTGTGTGCCCTACAATGGTCAGCGCAGGGGAGGTGGGAACGAGGTTTGTGGGGGGGGGGGGGGTCGTTCGATTCCCCTTACCCTCAAGGGGGGCGGGGGCAGCGAAAGGGGCACCCATGACAGAACCTTTATCAAGTGGCAGTCTGAGGACCAGTCTTTGCTCAGAAATCAGGCCGCAAAGCGGCCCAAATGAAAAGTTTGTTGTGAAAAAATTGTCCTCGCGATATTTCCCTCAAAATGATCAAGGTCATGGCGATCATTTTGAGGTACATGTGGGGGTACCCTGGATCGCCTCACCCCCCGCCGACCCCTGTGCGCCTATCTGCGGCTTCTGTCACAGGAGCCACCCCCGGGGGATCGGCTTGAACGACCCCACTGCCCTGTACCAGCCTGCCAGTTGTGTAAATCAGGGGGATACCCTTGCCCGTCAGAGCCCCCGAAGACAGGGAAGAGTTGCCTAGCTGGCCCCTTGGGCAGCGCTGATCGGGAGCGTTCAGATCTAACATTTTGCCGGGCGCGTGACCAGCATGGCAACTTTCCCCCAAAAAGCTTCCACAACCGCCAACAGCCCTCCACAATTTATACAATGCTCCAGACAAAAATTGCCGGCAAACCTCAGCAATCCGAGGTGACCCATGCCCCTCCATGACCCTTGACAACCTCCACAATTTCTGAAAACCCTCCACGACTTCTGAAAACCCTCCACAACCCTTCCCCACACAATCCAGCACCCCCCCCCCCCCCGGGAGAGCCAACCCTGGAGTAGTCAAACAGGACAAGTCATCCAGGGGCTCCGCTGGGGGGGGGATTATGTGGTGCACATATTTGCACATCTTTGCACATATTTTGCACATATTTCTCGATGGTCCCTTAGGTCAAAGTCACGAAGGAATGATGGTTACCGTTGTGCTTGTGAGCATTGCTGTGGTCCTTACTGTTTGTTACTGTTTGCTTGTTGCGTCAAATGTTCCACGTCACGTGTCACAGTTGTTGTACATCTCTTTGCATTTTCTGGTTGCTCAACATGGAATCCCTAGAGTCCCTGACTCATGATGACTATGTGTCGCAGTCAAGCAATGAGGCCAAAAAGCAGAAGTGTGGGAAACATGGGAAAGGTCCGGGCGGTTCTGAAGCACGGTACAGTACACGAATAACCCCTCAACAACATGCGGAAGAATTTCCAGAGGAGCCATTTACTGTGAAAATGACTGATGCTGGGGAGAAACTGTGGTGTTCCTTGTGGAAAACCAGTGGGTCATGAAATGAGGAGTCTTGTGAAGCAGCACATCGACAGTGCATCACAGGTCAGGAACAAGGAGGCTTGGGGCAAACGAGAGTTGAAGTGGAAGGCTGCTG
>OZ038390.1:34807370-34872178 GCA_964036045.1 Eutreptiella sp. 'Long Island Sound 2002'
CCCAGGAATATCTGTTCCTCGAGACACTATCGGATATGCTTTGGTGTCAGTACATGAGGGAACATTGTTGGTCGTGCAATGAATATGGGTGGGCATGATTGGGGGCATGCCAAGGAGGGATGGACCCATGTTGATCTGAAGAATGGCAGGGCGAGCACAGCATTGGCCTAGCGCAATACCTACGGCATACTCGTGGCTTGCCTATACATCATCGACCAGTATATGGGCCGGCATTTGCCTCTACTAATGGGCCAATGTCTGGGCCGGGATTTCCCTATACCAATGGCGTTCAGTTGGCCGAAGAGCAATCTCACTTGGTGACTTAATTGGGCTTGAGGTCCCGCCTCAGGTCCTTGTACAAACGGGCCGACATCTAGGCTGGCGTATGCTTGTATTGACAAGCCGGTACCCATGGGCCAGTGTTTAGGTAGGATTTGCCTATACAAACGGGCTGGCGTTCAGTTCGCCAAAGGGCCAGGCATATCACTGGCAATCTGGCCTGGCAACTTGGCCCCAAAGTCCCACCCGAGGTGCCTACAAGGTACAAACCGGCCAGCACTCAAAGCAGCATTTGCCTGTACAAACAGGCTGCAGATGGCTCCGGAAGAGTGTACTAGAGTGCTGCTTTGCTGCAGGTGTGAACGTGGCTCAGCAAGCAACCTGCCTTCTCTGATGTGGCACCCCATACTTTTCCAAAGCGCCAAAAGTACAAAAGCCATGGTTTTGGAATACGTACGTCTGACATACTAATTTTTCTACAATTACACATCAGCCAGACAAAACATTCATACAAGGCAAATTGCCCCCCTTCTCACAAGATGGCGCGTGGGTTTAAGTTGGTATTGTATCCATTTTCTTGTGGTTGCCCTACATACCCTACACATTTTGCAAGCACCTTGTGGGCCCTAAGTGTAGCAGGTGTGGCAAGGCTGTTGTTGAGGCCCAAAGGCCTCATTGCACTTGTTGCATGCTAAGATAGAAAGGGGGGGATGAGCCATGGTATGGGGGGTCCATCACATTCTGACGCTACACCACCCTGCTTTTTTAGGGGGCTGGCAACAAGTTTTCCACTGGTTTGTTGACGAACGACTAATGCTTGTGATGTGGTGGCTGAATGCCACTCCAAACAAAAGGTGCAGAAGACACACAGAAAACTTCGAGGGAGCTGGATTGGAAGCAAGTGGTGTGGGTGTGGGTGTGGGTGTGGGTGTTGGTGGTGTGGGCGTGGGGGCAAGCAACGAGGCACCATCCCCATAATCCCCATTACCCCCCTGATCCCCATGGTCCCCCCAATCAGTGTGAGCTTTCGGTGGTGCAGGGGTTCAAGCTCCCATACTGTACTCCTTGAAGGAGCGTGAGGGGAATGGGAGCAGTGCCACAGCTCAGAAGCCTACTTTTGCCATTCATGCCAAAGTACCTTGGTGCGGCTGTGCCCAATGTCTGTGTCTCAGAATTTCATTGACGGATTTCCAGAACAGTGTTGTCGACCACATTCTCCATACGTCCGCAATCCCAGAGGCATATATAAACAGGTGTTGTGCTGTGCAATCGTGACCATCAGTCCTCTTTTCCCACGTGCGCAGATGAATTCGCCCCATGTTGCACACTGTCCTCCCCGGAATTCTGCACTTAACACGTTGGACCGGTGTTGGTACACTGTCTCTGTCCCTGTCCCCCTGGTCAAGGCTTGTCCGCCATGGGACGCAGCCTGGATGACCACATGGGCCCTTTCAGCATACGATACACATGATACATCCGATGATGATCCCAGACCCAGGCGGGCGCTAGGCCGCGGGCAAGTGACCCACTGCCCTGACACCATGCAGGAGCCTGCTTGAAAGCAGCCGAAGCTCGGGTGCTGGATGACACTCCACCAGCACCACCACGGGCAAAATACCTGGGGATGCGGCGCACCACTGATGGGTGCCAGGCGACCCCGAATTATTTGGCCCTGTGTGAAACTTCTCACGCGAGATGTGGTGGAGAGTACCCTCTGAACTTCGGGGTCATAATAACGGCACTCGTCGTCGGTTTGACTGCCCGGGACCCCACCAGGCGGTGCATGAGGGTCACCTTTGATCGGGATGGATGGGTCCCTGAGCGCTTCCAGAAGCGTGCACGCCCGGCGCTCCTGCACGTTTTGCAATTGCCGGCATGGAAGAGGGGGCACCGAACGCAGGCCATTGCTTAGCGAACAACGGTCGAATTTTTGGCTTTTGTGGGCACCCCCCCCCCCCCTCCCTCTGGGAGTTGTGTTTGGGGTCCGGGTGGTCCGGGGTTGGGATATGGTTGGGCACAGTTGTGGGCGTGCGTGTGGTGGTGGGGCTGTAAAGGTACTGCAGAGTGAAGGGGATTGGGGTACCGCCTATTGCGGTGGGTGGGTTAGTGGGTGGGTGCTTGGGCTGCTCACAGGCTCCCAAAGACCCCCCTCCCCCTCCTGGGGGCGTCACTAAGCCATGGCCTGAGCTGTCCAGGTCGCCAAGTATTGCCCCTCCACCTCCTGCCCCTGGCACCAACAACATTGTCCAGACAACACGACTTCCAGACAAATTGTTGGCACGGCTTCGCCGTGGATGTGTGACAGTCAGGCCCGACCGCGGAGGCTGCTGCCTGTGTTTGCATTTTTTTTCATACCTGATTTTTGAACAAAATTAGGGATGGATTCCTGTGACCGATCTCCCGCCCTGTGCACCCCTTCCCCCCCCTTTCTTCCGGGAGGGGTTTACGTGACCCTGCCCTGGGGCATTTCGCCCCAAGCACCGCGACTGTCGCGAAGGCGTCTGCGCAGCGCCGTGTTATGGCTGCCTTTTGATGTGCTTTCGGATGGGGCAGTGGGTTGCTGATGGCGCGTAGTAAAACCCGCGTCCAGTGCTTCGTCAGTTGTCGGGCAGGAAAGCGCAGCTTTGTGGGTCAGGTTGCCACGTGAGTCTGCTGCTCATTGTTAGAGCCTTTCCCCCCCCCGCTCCCTTCAACTCCGGCGGGGATGGCACGGCTGAGGCGCAGGTCGCAACCCTCCACCGCAGACGACCTCACCAAATCCGGACCCCCTCCCCCCCTTTCCGCCTGAATGCCAATGGGTGATGTCGGAAACTGGCGTCACAAGTGCGGGGGACAGGGTGCCAGGAAGGCAATTTGGAGTACCGCACTGCATTTTGAGGGAAGCCAGTTTGTGCCTCCTCGACTCTCCTCCCAGACGCCCGCCCTTGCGCCTCTGCGTTGGAGCAGCCCCCGACCCCGCCCCCGCCTCCCTTTGCTCTTGACCTCTCGTCTCACGTGTTGGGCTCCAAAACTGCAACGAAACGCCCCCTGTGGATGGGTCTGTGCTACAATCGGCGTGAGCGTGGTCGTGCACATCACGTGCCTCTGCAGACTGTCATGCATCTTCTGTCCCCAGGGATCCCTTTGTGTTGTCAATGCATCGATGGCAGCAGCAGCACGAGGCCTCGCAGCGCCGTGAAGCGTATGTGCATTGCCTTTGTGCTGCTGTGCAATCCGCTGCACGGGCTTGCGTCCCACAACGCCCGGCATCATTTTACAGTTTCCTGAAACTGTCATGGCTTGTAGTAGTGGAAGAATGCCAGCCGCGTGGCCCTTTGAGTTGTCAAAATAAGAAGGGCGGAATCTCAGACCGACTCCAACCACGCGCTCCAGCACCTGTTTCAGGGTGCCTGCTAGTTAGAGCCGTAGGAGACATTGGTTGGTGGTTACGAGACAGTTGGTAGTAACCGACAAGTTTTCACCAGTAACTACAGGTGGTGGGCAGTCAATTGCCGGCGGTTGACGCTGAACGGCCAGCCCGCGCCACCATCCTTAAGGAATGTCGTTTGTAAAAAAAAACAACAACCAGGCTTGAGCGAAGGCTTTCTCTGTTTTGAACAAGTTTGTTTTTGTTTGCATCGGCAGTTTCTGGTAGGAAGATTGAGTCCGATACTATTGTTTTTGAACCAATGCTGTATTTTACCAATGACCAGCACCTTTTGTTACGCACATAACACGAACCCCCAACCTCTTGGCTGCCTCCACCCCTGTGGAGCGACACACCGAGATCCTGACAGATTGCGTTCTGAGCTGTTTGCACAATGTCACTCTGTGCCACCCTGTCCGCCACCTTTCAGCCAACAGCGCAAATGCGCATTCCTTCAAATGCCCCCTGAAATGGGGTTCACAATGTGAGTGAAGGGAGGTGGGCTGGGGACATCTGCAGCAGCAACATTCAAAGCTTGTAGAGAGTCCAAGGGGGGGGGGAGAAATCGCTACTTGCGAAATTTGCGAAATTTTGCGCCTGCCATAGTGCTCCCTGCAATAACATGTTCCTGCATGTTAGGTTTTTTCTTTTCTGATGAGTGAAATTCCTCCGGAGGAAGATGCATTGAATGAGCTTGTTGCTACCCCTGATGATGATGCAGCAGATGCTCCTGCCAAAAAAAAAGCCGAAGTTGAGCTACGGAGCAGAGACTACACTTGAATTTGGAAGAGGAGCACAGGGAGCTGACGAAGCTTGACACAAAGTTCTCTTCCCGCGGTGAGCAAAGGCTGAAGCAATTCAGGGACCCAGCACCATACGGAGCAGCTGCAAAGCGGGCTGCCGATCATCTTGACAAATGTGAGGGCAAAGAATCCTAAACAGTGGCAATTTTACAAGGACTTGAGAATTCTGAACCCTGCCAACCTATCTTCCATGTCTCATGACATTTCTCTGTGCAGTACCCTGCGCTTACCACTTGCTGACCTGGAGTTCATGGGTGAGTGGCGGATGTACTGTCGCACAGAGGGAGTTGTCATTGCAAACCACAGTGACCTTGTCTCATTTTGGGATAAGCAAACTGGTGTTTTCGCAAAAGCTGCCCAAATCTTGGTAAATCTCCCAGTAACGTCTGCAGAGGTTGAGAGCTCGTCTATGTATGCGGACAACAAGTATCGCCACAACCTCCCAAATGAAACCCGGCGTCTCAGCAACATGCTATTGTTCAACGGGGATGTGGAGGGTAGGTTTGCAACCCCTTAGTCTGGACACCACACATTTCTGGTTTTATCAAAGCCAAAATGCATCCCGCGCATTGCCTGTGTCTCTTACGTGTGGGGTTGAAAGGTATGTTTGTGCAAAATAGTACATTGCGAAATTTTGCGAAATTTTGCGAAATTTTGCATCGCGAAATCAGCATCCTCTATTTGCGAATTCTCCTGCCCCCCCCTGCAGAGAGCCACGGCCGGGCTGAGTAAGTTCATGAGACTGACAAGGCGCCCTGCTGGCATGGAGGGAGGGGCTGGGCAATGCAGCTCGATGCAAGTCCAAGAGCCCCCCTTTCCTGCCATTTGGCCTGCGTTGGACGGGGGATTGCTGTACGAATAAGCCCCCTTCATGCAGCTCCTGTGACCTGTTGGGTAGAGTGTTGTTGCGGGCAGCCAAAAGTCTCACGCACAACGAAACCCCGGTTGGCCAAGAAGTAATTCCGGCTACGCGCACGAGTCACAGCGCACAGAAATGTTTCTCTTTTCGACAGGAACAAGTTTGTGTGGAATCAGCTTTGGTTAAAAAAGTGGGGAAAAAAAGTATCGTTTCCCCACGGTCATCGTCAGTATCAGCTGCTCATGGGCAGGGCGGTCCTTAAGGGACCAGATTTTTTTTTGTTTTTGCTAAGGACCGCCCTTAAGGACCGCCCCAAGGGACCACCAACCGCCAACCGCCAACTCCCATCAACCGCCAACCGCCACCAGCCGCCAACCACCAACCACCACCAACCGCCACCAACCGCAGCGGCGACCAACCGCCAACTGCCAACCACTGCCAACCGCCGCCAACCACCAATCACCAACCACCAACAGCCCAACCACCACCAACCGCCACGAACCGCCAATTGCCAACCGCCAACCGCTGCCAACCGCCAACCGCTGCCAACCGCCAACCACCACCAACCATGGTTGAGCACATGGAGTGCCCGCGGGCTTTTTTGGGAAAACTGGTTCCGGAACACTTTTTTTTTTCCCGTTAAGGACCGCCCTGCTCATGGCTGTCTTCCCACGGCAACGAGCTGGGGTAGTAGTGAAACGGTTGGCCCCCAAAGAGACCCGCACCTCAGCCCTGTCGTTACCCTTCATGATGTCTTTCTGAAGGATTCGATTGCTTGGCCGCCGACCTGTGGTCGCTCCTGCGCAAAAGACGTGGTCAGAGGAGCACGCTCAAGTACTCATGGAATATTTGAATGGGAGGTGTGTGTGTGTGTGTGTGTGTGTGTGTGTGTGTGTGTGTGTGTGTGTGTGTGTGTTGGTGTGTATACGTGCGGGCATTGGGGGTAGGCCGTGCCCATGTGTCTTGTGTGTGGGTGCTGGAAGCTACATCCACTTGAATAAGGTGAGTGCTGTTTCTGAAGAACCGCAGAAACGTGCCCACGCGGATTGGTTGCCCCCCCCTGACCTGACGAGGCTATCCGCACCGTTAACGGTCTTCGGCCCTGTGGGCCGCCTCCTGCGTGTCCCCGCCGCCCCTGTCTTTCCCTCTCCGTGCGTGCGTGTGTGTGTTCCGTTCAGATGTCCACTGGGCTTTTACTCTTGACGCCTGCTCGTCGGGCGACTGCCATCATCTCCGCGGTGTATTGGCGTGGGACATTGGCGCGTGGCCGCCCGGGCCCGGTTGCACCAGGCGTCTGGCAGTCTGTTTGTTTGTTGCCAGCGTTTCTGGCGCTTCTGTGGTTCAGTTTGCAAAGGGTCTTGACCGCATATGTCCGCACGCCACACGTGTGACTGAGGCGACCACCAACCTCGCCCCCACTGGACACTTGTCCCAATGATCATTGTCCAGAAGGGCGCTCGCCTTGGCATGCCACTTGTGTTTTCGCTGCCTCTCTCTCTCTCTCTCTCTCTCTCTCTCTCTCTTTCTCTCTCCCTCTTCCTTCTGCACTGGCTTGACGAGAATCGTCTGACTCTCCGCTGTGTCCTTGCAATCGTGTGCGTATGTGCGTGCGTGCTGTTGGCCTAAGGACGCCCTCCTGTTGGATGTTCGTTGGCCAAACAGCTCTCAGAGCGGCCAAATGAGGGTTCAGGCTTTGCGAAAATGCAAATTTGTGCGCTGGGGGAGGGGGTGGGGGCTTGGGGCTCGGCAAGGGCTCCAAAGGCAAGCCCCTAGAACGGGCTCTTGTAGCCCTCGTTGTGACCTCCGGAACTTGTATGGGTGTCGATAGGGAGGAATATTTGCACCGCACGGTCAGGGGTCTACGTCTGGGACAAGTGCTTGTTCAGCACCCAAATTAGGGAAACAAGCTCATGGCCTTTGCAGCATTCAGGCTGAGGAAACAACCTCTGGTCCTCGAACACACTTACCCACCCCCCCCCTTTTTTTTTGGGGAGGGGGCTCCTTCAATCCGCAGCCAGCCTCCGACTTTAGATTGCCACCAGCCCTGAAAGACCTGCACTCAATCAACTAGAACCATCACTTGGAGGCCAGATCACCAAAAGCGCTGAAATGAACCACACAAACCTGCTTCCAAACCCCCAGCGAATGTTGAGCAGTCATCTAATGTCAGCATGGAGGTGCTGGAGGTTTTTCACATGAGGGACGGAAGGGTTGTGCTCCGATGATTTAGTACCTCTGCAGCGTACCGTACTAATGTATTTCTCATGAACCGGACAGAGGTGTGGAGGTGTGGAGGGGAGTGAAGGGGATATCAAATAGCCGTACCTCGGTTGTCCACCCTGCGTGCACCACACAGGCAAGAGCCCAGTCATCAAATCCTCATCTCATCTCATCACCGCCACAAACCAAACCTGGGTGCAGTCTACAAAAAAGGTTCAAAAGGACATGCGGCCCAGCACCTCCTACAATGTGACCTGTTCGGCTGGTGGAGTGGCCGTCCAGGGCGGGGTGAAAACTGAGCGCACCGGTGTCCAGTCCAGTCACACAAAAGTGATTCAACCAGCATGGGAATCAGTCCACCCATCCTACACGACTACCTGATTGTGCCTGGGGGGGAAAGCAACGGCAGGTGGGAGGCTGACTGATCGCACATGGCGCGTAACTGACAGCTTGGAAGTTATGTTTGGGGTCCAGTGTCTGTGGCTCGCATCTACAAGGGTACATCGTGTTTTCCCAGGCTCTTCTTGACGAAGGAAGGGGTTGAAGAGGTGATGGGTATCATGGCTCAGAAGGGCCACAAAACTACGCTTCAAACTATAAGCAATCATCTCACAGGTTTCCATCCCCAAAACGTGGCATGGGGCTGCGGGGGAGGGTAGGGGTCAGGGAGAGGGCTGAATGAGAGGGCTGAGGATAAGGCTGAAGCATACGGCTGCGGGGTCGGGCTGAGTGACAGGGCTGAGGGATAGTGCTGAAGCGTGGGGGGGTTTAAAGCAGGTCTGCGGCTCGAGAAATGCATTTGATGGAACCATCAGCTCAGCGGACACAAACTCATGTCGCCATCGCGTTGCATCCGTGTTCCTTCCACCGACAGGCCGCATTTTGTCGGGTCACAACCTGCGGTGCAATGTTGCTGCTTACCCGATCCAGTCTGGAGTGCCACCAGCCACGTCCTCTGCGGTTTGGGGTTCCAGCGGCCCATGCCCCAACCGATGTGTGGGTGGAGGGGTACGCGCACACGACCGATGCATCAGCTATGCATCAGCCCTATCCCCTGGCCACTCAACCACAACGGGATATTGACCTCTACCCCCCATTTTTCCATTCCATCAACGCCTCTTCTTGTGAGGCATTTGTCTCCGAACCAAATGGCTGTGGTCCAGAGCTCCTCATCCGTGCGGGCCCGAGGCTGCTCCCCACTCCCCTCCTCTACGGGCTCCTGGGCTGCAACCCCCACCCTTTGGCCTATCTGTTGTCTCCCATTGATATGGGGTGCCCGGTGAGGATATGAGGCGTGAGGACATGGAGCTCCGCGAGGGTGGGCAAGCGCATTTGGCATCTCCCCATCCATTTGGCAATATTCACTGCCAGTGCCGTTGTTCACGCAGGCGCGGGGGCGGGGGGGTGTGCCCTCCTGCCTGCTCCTCCCGGGGGATACCGCCGTCGGTACCAGCCCCAGTGCTGGTCCCAGTCCGCATTGCCGTCTCTCCTGACGGCTGCTGCGCGCTGCTGTCAGGCTGGTGACCTGAATTGTTGCCGTGCCTGCACCCGCGGGGTGCCTGCAATGCGGTGGTGGGGCATATGTTGTGGAGGGCAGTGGGGATCTCGGAGTGGGGCCATAGTGGCGACACCCGCATCGCATCACAGAAATTGCCAGGGACCAGGTGCGGACTGATGTGTGGGCCATCAACGAATATCTTAAAGTGGGCGGCATGTTGGATTCCATGTACCCCGTCCACAAGGTCTGTGGGCTGCGGGTTTGGCAGCAGAGGCCGGTAGGTAGGGGGCTGGCAGGGAGGAGGGGACGGGGAGGTGGAAAATGGGTTTGCGCGAGGGGGGGCATCGTCTGAGCCCTCTGAAGAAGGGTTGGAGGGGGGGTCTGGGAAAGGGTCTCAGATGACAGAGCCTTTATTAAAGGGCCGCCTAAGGACTGCTAATGGCTCAGAAACCAGGCCCCAAAGCGGCCCGAAAGAAAATTTTTTGAGAAAACATTTTTCCCCATGATATATGGCTCCCAATAATTCCCACGAACACAGTGATCCTTTTGAGCCATATATCATGGGGTACCCAGGATACCCCCCCCCCCCAGACCCCCTCCGTGTCCCGTTTTCGGCTCCTGTCACCTGAGCCTGGAAGGGGGGGTCTCCAAAAGGGGCTCAGATGACCCCCACCCTGCGCACACCTTTTTTCGGGCACCCATGCATCCGCACACCTTTTTTCGAGCACCCATGCATCCGCACACCTTTTTCGGGCACCCATGCATCCGCACACCTTTTTTCGAGCACCCATGCATACCAAATCCATTCGCAATTAGCACCCAGTCCGTCAATTACATCCATCCATTCGTGTGGGAAGCAATGCCTTTCATTGACACCATTGTTTGCTCATCCCGACGCTTTTTCAAGGATGTCATGTGCGCTCTTTTTTGGCCGTTGGCGGTCCATCTGCAGGAGCTCCCTGCCGCTTGCCGCTCCCAGCCAATGCACTTGGAGGTTTGGGCATTTAGGATGAAGGTTGTTCTGAAATTCGGGTTAAACAAACGATGGTCGTCCAGCGTGTCTGCCTGGCGTCTCACATGGTGGCTCCGGGGTCTTGACAGCTCGGCGCTGCATGTTTTGAAAGCCTCCTGTCCTTGACAAAGCGGCAGAATGCAGGCCTCGGTCACACCATTTCCAACAAAAGCCTACCACAATTTTGCCAAGCCATCGAGATTGTCCCTTCATCTACGGGCCCGCCTGTCTGACTCCACATCCATCACATATCCGTTGCTTTGCAGGCCTCAGACAGAAGTAGACTAGTCGCACAAAGCCGTGGGGAGGAGGAAGGTGCTCACGGCAGGGGTCGTGCGCAGGCTGCACTTGCCGAAAGAGAATCTCCGCTGATAGTTACGGTAAATTATAGAGCAGTGGTCCACAGCCCCCGGGAACGGAACAGGGTGTGTTAGGACAAGGGTGTGTTAGGACAAGGGTGTGTTAGGACAAGGGTGTGTGAGGACAAGGGTGTGTTAGGACAAGGGTGTGTGAGGACAAGGGTGTGTTAGGACAAAAGGAGCGGGGGGTAATTTTGTTGTTCCCCATCTTGCTTCAGTCCCTTCCGACTCCTCTCACTACGTATTGCAATTGATCTGGGTTTTGGGTGGTGAGTGGGTGTGGCAGCCCCTGACAAACAGCTCGGAGTAACTGTAGAGAGTGACGGACTGCAGCAAGTAATGGTAGAGAAACGGTAGAGAGTGACGGTAGAGAGTGACGTACTTGTCGCTTTCTGCCGAAGTAAGTGGTTTCGGGCAGGGTCATTGCTCAGATGATGGGGGATGGGCCCATCGGGCTGGTTCCAGGCTCTTCAGTTCCTGCAGTGGACCGTATGCTTTGTGGCCGCACACGAAGACGCAACGAAACACCGCAACCCGGTTTGCACGTTCACATGGACCGTGTCCGTTGCGGCAATGCCGGCTCACAGCTCATGTTTTGCTTGGATTGCCGAAAGCAGGCCTGAGACGCAGAGTCGACCGTTGCCTGCGGTGTGTGTCACGGGTATTTTCGTGCGGGTGCGAAGGAGGGAATCGATGCGTGCCACCAGACTCTGCCCACACCCACACCCCTGCACCCCACTTCCAACACCTACACCTGCCCCTCACCTCCGGACCCGTGGGAGGTCCTGCCAGCTGAGCCCAAATGGAAACCATTGATGACCCGATCCATCGGAGCCTGTCCCCACGTTGGAAGGTGAAGCCCACGAGTGGACACCACTGGGCACAGCACTGCAATCGTGAGCAGTAGGACAGACCATCCATTTTCAGCCACAAAACTGCACTGCCCCGCTCCCCCACATCCACTCCCCCACAAGTGATGTCGATCAGCAAAAGCAGGTCACCAAAAAGAAATGGCACTGGACACGGGTTGTACGAAACGTTCGCCAACCAGCCATTTTGGATCCGTCCCGGATTTGGGGCGGCTCTGTGACCCACTCCCACAGAGGGGAAACCCCGACCATCGCCGCTGGGAGATTCGAGCAAACGCACCGCATTGTTATGGGAACACCGACCCATGAGGGCCATGGGAGCCCGACGTCTGACTCAAACACTGAAACACTCCCGTGTCTTCTTAGGCCTGCCAACAGGAGACACGGCTGCCGGTAAAGAGCTCTCTAAACACGGCCAGTTGTGTGGCGGAGTGCACGATCTTTGTGCAGCAAAGGGTCATGAAGGTATGCTTCGGGGATCCGCTGGCCTGCGTCTTGGACTCCACACTGAAGATCCAATGATCCAATTAGCGTACCACGTAGTCATCGCCTCCAACTTGGTCTTGATGTCACTGTGTATCCCAAATGAATTTATTTGTGACTCCCTTGTGTCCCAAAGATGGTTCCTGTATTCTGGTGTGCATGCAAACACTTGCTTCAGGGCTGTTGTCAGGTGTGTGTGTCCTGCTTTTTTTTTTTGGAGCCACAACATATGATATTTGGTGATTTTTCTCAATCATTTGTCCCAGTGACGTTGTTCATGAGGCCAATAGTTATGGCCATGCAAATATATGGCTATGGTTGAGGAATTTGGAAGGAAATGGGAAGGTCATTGATGTGTTCAAAGAAGGTTGCTTCAGGCAACATCGCTCGGACCAAATTCAGTGTGTGTGTCCTGTTTGGGGAATGGCCAAGTGGTCCGTCTTTATGATGTCTTGTATTTGGGTTCCTGTTACCAGAGGTCATGGAATATTGTGGGTGTGTTGTGTAACAACCACTTGTCCCAAACGAGAATTTCATATATCCAGTGTGTCTCCCAAGGAACAAATTGGTGCCACCCGCACTAATGAGACTACACCCTGACATCAAGGCCAGTCCAATTGTCCCACGGCCGGCAGCCTTTTTGGTGACTGGCTTTGCGAGGCAAATGCAAATCACACCGGAGGCATTGCCCACACCACATCTGATTGTCTCTTCATGCCTTTTCTTCATCTTCTAAATCTGCCGGTCACCGGAATTATTTACTAACGGCCTCAGTGTAAGGCATGTCCCGAACGATAAGTCCATTTTCCTTTCCATTGCTTTCTTTGCCGATTGTCACGCTCCTTAGTTCTGCCCCAAATCTGTTGTGTGCTCACGAGGCCGCCCTGAAACGCTAGTAGATGTTCGCGTCTTCTGTGGGCATCCCCCAGTTCTGCATGTCATCTGCGTGGCCATCATATTTCAGGACAAACAGTCCGCAATCACCCAAAACGCCGCCTTCAACGCTTATCGGGAGTGGCTGTTGAACAAGGGTATGCGAGTTCGGGGATGGGACATGGGCGCCATGCGGTGTGGCTATTGTGGGCTGCTGTTGCCAGTTTCTAGCTTTGCACGCCCAAGTAGTGCTGCGTTTGAACGCCTGTTCCGTTTTGAGCCGTGTCTGCAGGTTGACCGTGTGATTTTGGGGGCATACCTTTTACCCTTCACCGTCATTTTCCCCCATTTTAGGTGCCATCGCAAAATTTTTGCATCAAACATTCAAAACACCCAACGCAAAAGTTAGGAATCTGCAAAACATTAGGATTTGTACAGTAGTGCCGTGTTGGCAGGTCGAGGTCTTCAACGAGTTGCCACAGAAAGCAAATTTTTAGCGAGAATGGTGGCTTTGGTGATGAGGGGATCATTCCAGGCAGTAATGTGTCGCCCCCAACCTCATCAGGGCCATCTTCCTCATCAGCAGCAGTAGCAGCAGCAGATTCCTCTTCGGGGTCTGACTGGCATTGGTGATATCATGTGGCCTGGCAGTTGATCTATGGCGCTGTGCTTCGCTTATGGCTGCCCTACAGTGCAAGTGCCTTCGCAAGGGAGAGCCTCTCTAGACCCCCTTCCCCCCACCGGCCCAGCCCCCCCCCCTTCTATTCGAACGCATCTGAATGGGTGCATTCATGCGTGCGACACGCCGGGAACCTGGTGCATTGGGCCTGCCGCGTCACAGGTGCTTGGAAAGGTTCGGGACAGGATCCAGGGGCGGCGTTTGGGGATTGCAGACCAATGTTGCAGAGCCACGAAAGGAAAGATTGTAGGCTGACCCCAGACATTCGGATGACATCCTGCTGCTTGGCCACGTCATGTGGCTCGATTGTTATGGCATATGACGCCTCAACCAGTTCCCAGGTGAGGTGGTGTCCGTGGTCACGGGCTGCATTGGATAGAGGTTACGCTCGAGTCCGGGGATTGCCTGGGACATTCCACCTCACCTGACCTCACCCATGGTGCCTATTGCCTATCTTGGCCCTGCAGGAGGGGATTTACAACCCAGGGGTTTGCGTACCAAAAAAAAGTCCGAAAATTGTCCTAAGCTTTGAATTTCCCTTTGAGGCCTTTTTGTCAGATCCCCAGGACATTGTTTGGGATGGGGCCATTGATCAGTCATTTTGAGCCAAGGGTTTTGGGTCACGGGAAGGATGATCATCGGACAATCGGGCGGGGTTGCCTTACACAACACGAACCTGCGGGCGCAGATGGGAGGGTGGCGTGCATGGGTAGCCCGGATGATGCTCGACGTTTGTGGGCCATAAATGCTCGAGCTTCTTTGTCTTCATGGCATTGACTGCAAAGCTCTGCAGATTTGTTTTCCAACGAAACCCACTTTTGGCCAATTTGAGTTGGGTGCAAGGATTCATGAGAATGGCTGATAACCATAGGAGGGGACCCCCCCCTCTGGACCGTTCCCCTGACCTCAAATTTCATAGTGCAGAGAAATGAAATCTACAAAAGCAAAATATTTTTCGGGCCGTTTTGGCACACAACCTCATGCCCCCCGCTTTTGCTGTTCGCTGGTCGGGCGGGATTGATTTGCATCTCGAGTTCTGGTCGTGGATTTTATTTCGCAGGTGTTGCGCCGAACTGTGTAGTTCTTGTGCTACATATTTTCATAGATTTGCTGCGCCGAAAAAGCAGATTGAATCCGCCAAAGTGCTTTTCGGTGCCATGAGAGAAGCACTCGGGGGCGTCTTGTCTTACCAAGCCTGTTTGTTGCGCATGTCCCCTGCCTCAGGTCGGATCACGCGGGAGCAGCCGGGTTTGAAGAAGGAGGTTGCGGAGCTCTTTGACCAGTGCTTAGGGCCTCGGACCAAAAAGGGTTGGGAAGGGTGCCGCTTGACGATCGGAGCTGAGGTGGTGGAAGATGGGCATCAGGTACATCTTTTGGGCTCCTTTGCGGGGGGGGACGCTGAGGGAGGGAAGCAGAGGAGTGTTGGCTGTGGGGAGATGCAGAGGGAGGTATGGGGGATGCAGAGGGAGGGATGCAAAGGGAGGCGGGGATGCTAAGGGAGGGGCATGTGGGGATGTAGAGGTTCGAGGTTAGCGGTTTGAGGTGCACCTAGCGCAAGCTCAACTGGGGGCCGCGAATTGAGGCCCACAGAAAGACACCTAGCCTCCATGACTTGCAACATGTTTCCCATGCTCATATCACTGTTGGCGAAACAAGAATTCCAAACGCCCAGTGTTCTGCCCTGCCCTTTGCTGCCAGGCATCTGAAAATGGCCAAAACGGCCGGAAATATATATAAAAGAATATATAATACATACATACATACATACATACATATATATATATATATATATATATATATATATATATGTATATATATATCCTCCAATCTACACCCCTCTCCCAACTCTAGGTGGCTCTACCACACGGCTTTACGGTACGTGCGAAGGGCACAAAGTGGTGCATACATGTGGTGGAAGGGGCTAAACTTGGTCAAAACGGGCTCAAAACGGGCTAAAAACACTTGTTTGAGCATCCCAAATGGTCCGAGATCACTTTTGGAAAAACGCGTTTTTGACCCATTTTTGACCCATTTTTGGTCCCAAAATGGCCCATTTTCAAGGCATTTTGGGAGTTTCCATGAGCCAAAACCCGTCGCCACGGGCTCAAAATGGGCTAAAACGACTTGTTTGAGCATCATAAATGGTCCGAGATCACTTTTGGAAAAACACGTTTTTGACCCATTTTTGAGCCATTGTTGGTCCCAAAACGGCCCATTTTCAAGGCATTTTGGGATTTTCCATGGCCCAAAACGCGCCACCATGGGCTCAAAACGGCCTAAAAACACTTGTTTGAGCATCCCAAGTGGTCTAGGAACAAGTTTGGAAAAAATGATTTTTTTCGCCCCGGGGACCCTGGTGGACCCACCGTTGGCCCCCACTGTGCGTGGGCTAGCCGGCCCTCCGGCTGCACCAAGTGACCACTGGTACGGGGGTCTACGTGTCTCGTTGGGCGATTCTGAGGCTTGGAAACCACAAAAAGTGGGGGGTTGCGGGTGGACTAGGTGCCCTCGGAATTCGTTTTGGAGCCACGTAGCCCAAGATACGGCCCGTTCTTGTTTTCGGGGTGCTGGTGCACATTGCGCAGTTTTTGGGGCTTTTTGGCGCCTTTTTGGGCCGTTTCTCGGACATATCGTGGAGTTGGAGGGCACCAAAATTCCTTTGGTCACGAGAAAGTCAAGCCGCATGTGGAGTGTAGGAGCCGTTTGCCTTTGTTTGGCTGTTTTGAACCCTTACTAGGGCTGTTTTGGGCGAAAAATGGCTGTTTTTGGCCCAAAACAACGCAGATTTGGGAGGGCACCTCCCGACTTGGCGCCACCGCCCCGGGCCGCCACCGGTAAGTTTTTGGCTCAAAACTTGGATTTGGCAAGGGCACCACCTAGGCTCAAGGATGGCTAGAGTAGAGTAGAGCCCGGAGCGATGAGGCGGAGCAATGGCCAAAACGGAAAGGAGAAGTGCTTGCTTGCTTGCTTGCTTGTTGTTGCTTGTTAGCTAGATTTAAGGGGAGAGGGGTGTAGTAATATATATATATATATATATATATATATATATATATATATATATATATATAAAAGAAAATAATATTTCGGTAAGTTCAGCGTTTTTGCATGTTGCGCGCGTTTTTTCACCATCAAATTAGATGGTCAGCATGGAACACCGTTCGGATGGAAAAGGTATACCGTGCGAATCCTAACTATTTGCGGAAATAATTAATTCCCGGTCCAACGTGTTGTTTTGTCGCAAAAAAAAAATACGCAAAAAAAATATTAATGTTTGGCTTTGTGCCCTTCGCAAAAATGGGTTCCGCAAAAAAAATCGCAAAAATAAAAATATTTTTTGCCCCTGCCCCCCTTTGCAGAAATACCACAATTGCGGGACGGATGCTGTGTTTGCCCCACTGCTTGTTGCCCCACCCCCCCCACCCTTCTGTTTCCCAGAGTTCAACTGATCCACATTTGTATGCCTGTGTAGGATTGGACTGCAATCCCACAGTCCAAGGTACCCCAGGCCCTTCGCAAAAATGGGTTCCGCAAAAAAAACGCAAAAATAAAAAAAATTTTCGTCTCACTACGCTCCGCAAAAATGGGTTCCACAGAAAAAAATCGCAAAAAAAAATATTTTTTCCCCTGTTTTAAGTGTTGCCGCAAAATTTTGCTTAAATAAAATTCGAAACACCCAACGCAAAACTTAGGATTTCGCAAATAGTTAGGATTCGCACGGTAATTGGAAAATGGTTGTGAATGCCAATAGGATGAGAAGGATGTAGACCGCAAGAATTGCAGGCATGGGGCTTTTTGCAGGAGTAAGTGTCTGGCACGAAGTACCCCGACAACCAGATAGACAAGGGTATTACAGGCAGAGTGGCACCAGCAGCAGCACCTGCGGTTGGGACAGAGCCCAATGTGAACCCTAAGTGCTGTTGTCCGTCAGTGTGAACTCCATCCAGTGTAAGAGCACGGGCACTAATTGATGATGTTCAGCCCGACAGATGGCAGTGAACAATGCATGGCTCCTAAGGGGGCTTGGGGGGTTGGGGTTTGGGCTGTGGCTGTGGTGCATTTGAGTGCCCAAAAGTGGTGGGGCTTGCATGAAACAGGATGGGGAGCAGGAGAAGCCTCCCTGCCCCCCTCGAAAAAATTCATGGACTAAGTAAGATGCTTCAGAAACATCTTGCATTTCTACCGCAGCTATTTGGCAAAATATGGCAAAAGTTAGAAAACCTCTGCAATATTTGACAGAACCCCCTTTGCAATCGTTTGTTTTCCTTTTCAGACATTGCATGTCTTCAGAGGTGAAGTACAAAGGAAGGGTTGTGACCTGGTAAACACGGTTCAGCACAATCCTGGATCAGGGATGTGCTTAGTGGGCGTCTGACGGGACAGGAGGGGGGTGGGTGGGTGTCTTGGAAATTTTTGGTGGGTGGGTGTCCAAACACCCCCCCCCCCTCCCATGGGGGTGGGACAATTCTGGGTCCCTGGGTGTTATGATGCATGGAATTTGGGTCCCGGATGCGAAGGGGGGTACAAGTAACAAATGGAAGCGGTCTGAAGACTGCTCAAGTCAGGACAGTGATCTCATGAGTTCTCAAGCTCCTCCGATTCATCATGTGACTCAAGCAGTGACGACAAGGAATAGACTGCTCATCTGCTTCAAAAATTTCTGAAATCTGGTCCAACGCTCCTGTCTTGTGTACTGCTTTGGTGGCTGGGTGGGTGGGTGGTTGGCTGTCCACCCCCCCCCCCCCCCCGGTGGGGGTGGGACAATTCTGAGTCCCTGGGTTTCCCCAAATTCTGCACAACTGTCAAAGTAGGCATTTTACGACGCGTCGGGCCCCGACACCTCCCGACGCGTCGTACATCCCCGACGCGTCGGGCCCCGACACCTTGTACGACACTGTACGACGCGTCGTACATCCCCGACGCGTCGGGCCCCGACGCCTTGTACGACACTGTACGACGCTGTACGACACTGTACGACACTGTGCGACACTGTACGACGCGTCGTACAGTGTCGTACGACGCTTGTACGACACTGTACAACGTTGTACGACACTGTACGACGCGTCGTACAGTGTCGTACGACGCTGTACGACACTGTACGACACTGTACGACACTGTACGACGCGTCGTACAGTGTCGTGCGACGCTTGTACGACATTCTATCTATCTATCTATCTATCTATCTATCTATATATATATATATATATATATATATATATATATATATATATATATATATATATAGGTATATACATATATATGTGCGTGTGTGTGTGTGTGTGTGTACACACACACACACACACACACATACACACACGCCGAAGGCCCCCTTCCCCCCAAAACAGCCCGCTAACATTGTTTACCCGCACACAAGGGGAGGGCGGTCTGGGGTCTGTAGATACTGCGCACCACAAGTAGACGCGGCCTGCTAATTGTAGACACCGTCGGCATGTTGTAGACGCGAAGTGCCAATCTTTGGGAAGGGGACCGAAGGCTCCCTTCCCCCCAAAACGGCCCGCTAACATCGTTTGCCCGCACACAAGGGGAGGGCGGTCTGGGGTCTGTAGATACTGTGCACCACAAGTAGACGCGGCCTGCTAATTGTAGACACCGTCGGCATGTTGTAGACGCGAAGTGCCAATCTTTGGGAAGGGGACCGAAGGCTCCCTTCCCCCCAAAACGGCCCGCTAACATCGTTTGCCCGCACACAAGGGGAGGGCGGTCTGGGGTCTGTAGACACTGTGCACCACAAGTAGACGCGGCCTGCTAATTGTAGACACCGTCGGCATGTTGTAGACGCGAAGTGTCGTACCATGTCGTATTGTGTCGTACCATGTCGTACCGTGTCGTACCGTGTCGTACCGTGTCGTACTGTGTCGTACCGTGTCGTACTGTGTCGTACTGTGTCGTACCGTGTCGTACCGTGTTGTACCGTGTCGTACTGTGTCGTACGGTGTCGTTGCCGTACGACACCTTGTACGACACTGTACGACGCGTCGTACGCCCCCGACGCGTCGGGCCCCGACGCCTTGTACAACGCCCCGACGCGTCGTACAGTGCATTTCCGACAGCACTCAAATTCTGGGTGGGTGGGTCTTGAAATTCACCCCCCTCCCCGTTGACAAGCACATCCCTGTTCTGGATCGCTGCATTTGGGCGTGCAGGTGCACCGGAATTAAAACTTCAGAGCATGAATTAGACGTTCAAGGTCAGAGGAATCATTGCAGTTTTGAACTAGAGAGTGGGGGGGGGGGGTCATCCGGCCTGTGCACCCTGGCATCAAGCAAGACACATGCGCGCGCCTTAGTCAGTGTGACCGCTGATATGCGTATGGTAATAGGCCGTGGTGCAGTGCACAGTGCGTGTGCAGTGCCTTTCTGACTGTCTGTCCGTGCCCAGTGCATGACGACTGACGCCAAAGACTGACATTGCGCAGCAGTATTTCCAGTAGATCCCGTGCTGCTCGCTTGCCTCAACGCAGTACTCGATGGGACGTGCAGTTTCCTTTTTGCGTTGCTCCAGTGCTCACACTCTGGCGGGCACCCCACTTCTGGTGGGATACAAACATCCTCATCCAAAACCCAATGTATACAAACATGGAGCATCACCAGCTTCAATAGGTTGACCCGTTGCCGGTAAGTATTTGGTTTATATGGCTCAGCCCCCCCCCCCCCCGTCTCAGTGGTGGATTTCACGGTCTGCTGGGTTACTGAACACCGGCCTGTGCTGCACTTGAAACCTGGGCCAAGTGCAGCGACACCCATCCTTCTGTTGCAAGGTCATAGGGCCTCTGATGACCTACTCAATGGTGCGATGCGCAGAAATGTCCTCCACTCGTCTGCAGGTGCCGGTCGACATTGTGTGTAGCGTTTCCAATGAACTCAGGCGCAACACGAAGGAGGTGCAGCACGTGGCCGATCTGCTTGCACTCGGGGCTCGAATGCCTCAGCTGCGGATCTATTGTGGCACTGGATCAGCTACAGTCTACGGCAACAAAGTTCAGGAGGTTCCGCGTGGTGCAAACTTCTTGCATAGTTGTATGGACCGCGCATGACGTTCTGCAGGGCGTAGATGTGTACATGCACAGTGCATGGTGCATGCATGACACACATGGCACATGATGTGCACATGCACAGCGTCGCATGAAGCATAAATGTGCAATGATGTAAGTGTGCACAGCGCACGATGGACGTTGAAACGTGAAAGCCTGATACACATGAGCAGGAAAACGCAATGCGAGATGGACTGGAGTTTGAAAGGCTCTGCGAATATTGGGACACTCGCAGCCGAGCATACTCAGTGTAATACTTGCGGTGTAGGACGTACCTTTAACGTTATCCCTGCGCATTGAGATGACAGCACACAAGCGCGAACAGTGCACTTTCCAAACGATTTTTGCATACGTGTCATGCCTCCAACTTGGGAAATGCCCAAATGCATGCATGTGCCAAACTTGTACATTCACGAATGCTAGAGACATGCTCGTGCACATCTGCACACACACACACACACACACACACACACACACACACAACACACACACACACAACACACACACACACACACACAACACACACACACACACACACACACACACACACACACACACACACACACACACACACACACACACACACACACACACACACACACACACACACACACACATACAGAGGGGGGGGGGAATTCGGGAGGGGAGAATTTCGCGGGGAAAATTTCGCCGTTAAGAAACTAGGCGAAATTTTCCCCCCAGCGAAATTTTTGCGGTGCGGGATCCAGGATTCTTCCCTGTGCGCGTCGCGGGTGAATACTGTCCACTGAGACATGTTGTGTGGTGTACCAGGCAGAATGTTGTAATCAGCAACGTCCGGAACAGGCCCAGTATTGTTGTGCCATGACCCATGAAATGACGGGAACCTTCCACAGCCCACCATGAAACAACTGCAAGCATCCAGAGCCTATCAGGAAATATCAGGAACCATGCAGAGCCCACCAAAAAACAACAGCAACCATTCCAGAACCCACCAGCAAGTAACAGCAAGCATCCAGAGCCCACCAGCAAGTAACAGCAAGCATCCAGAGCCCACCAGCAAGTAACAGCAAGCATCCAGAGCCCACCAGCAAGTAACAGCGAGCATCCAGGGCCCACCAGGAAATAGTAGGGGCCATGCAGAGCCCACTAGGAAATACCAGGGATCATCTGCAGCCTGTTGAGAAGTAACAGTGTGTTTGAAGCTTCACGATTCCTGGAGGTGGCGAAATTTTCCCCCTGGCGAATTTATCCCCGTCGAACTTGTCCCCTGGAAAATCCCCCCCCCCCCTTGTACACACACACATACACACATACACATACACTGAATGTGTAGGTGGCCAAGCAAATGAATGTGTTCGCCATGAAGCAGGAGATGAAGCGTCGGATTCAGGCCGCCAGGAATGACTTGCAAGCAGTCGGTATGGCGTCCTGTTCGTGTACTCTGAATCAGAATATGGTTAGAGCCAAGCGGTTTGCTGAACAAAGCAGTGGTGCCGTAGCTCCATGGTGTCTGTCTTCCCCTTCTCCAGGCTGCAGCCTTGCTAGCAGTCCCAGCGGAGGGGCTCGGCACAGTTGCAGTGATTGAAAATCCTGTGGAATGCACTAAAGTGTTTTTGGTGTACAGGGTACGTGATGTCCTTGGGGATGCAGTGGGCAGCCTCGGGCCATTACCAGGTGGTGGGGCAATTGCGTTTTTTACGGTTGGTTGACGTTTTTGCGGGTTGCGATTTTTCTTCAGTATCCCCAGGCCCCAATTTTGCTTGCGCGTCGTTGTTGCATTGCACTCGTCGGCCTGGAACATCCCTCTATAGATCCCGGTTGCAGTGCTGGGGACCATTGCCTGACCGGCATCGTCTTCACAGGTCAGAGACGCCTCAAGTATTTATGCGATTACGTTGATGTTTTGCAGCCCTTTCTCAGCTCCACAAAGGTAGAGCAACTGAGAAATCGGTTGTCTGAGAAGCAGAAGGTATTGCGGATGCATTTGTTGCTGATGTTCTGGCCAGACTGAAGGACAGAAAGAAGATGGGTTTGCGGGGATTTGCGAGAGATCATGTCCAATCCATGGCCTTTTGGGTTCAGGGGAGAAGATGCTGAGTGCAGGATGAGGGTACTGCGTGTTGAAACTGAAGAAGGTTGTGGCCACCAAGTGCCAAGGTGCCCCATTCAAACCTACGCTGTTTTGAAAAAACAACAGACAGATTAATCTGAAAATGGGGTAATAAACAATTGTTTGCTGAAAAACAATGGTTTGAGCAGCGCAAATGGTCCAGAATCTCGTTTTGGAAAAACCATTTGTTTCCTAGTTTTTTTGAACCCATTTGCTCTCACAATGGCCCCTTTTCAAGTGGTTTTGCAACTTTTTGAGGCCAAAACGGGTCAACAAGTTTGGTACTTGAGGGCCATGAGGGGAGGTGATCCCCCAAATGTTCAGCTCTGAGGACCCCATTCTTCTTGGACACCTGGCGGTGGGGACCTTCCCAAGTGACCTGGCGAGGTTTTGCTGAAGCCCAATTATTTCAAATGAGTGCCACGCGCAGCCCTACCAACGTCTCATCTAGCTCCGAAACCTCTGTTTTTTGGAATCCCCGTGTCCAAATAGGGTGCCTAACTTGGGGGCATCCATTGGGCCAATGGAGCCTTGGTGACCTGCACCCGTCTCCAGAAAAACTCCGTCTTTGTGTTGGAATCCACTTACTCCCCCAGGGAAACACCTGATGATGTGGCCTCTATGCCCTGTGAGTGGCCAGATCCAAAGAGGATTCGACGGGGTGACCCGAGCGAGAGGCCCTATTATGGATTTCTACCCGTTTGCGGGGAACTGCGCTCGCCTCTGGGTCCCATTCTCGGGAAATTGTGCCCTGTACCCAATCCTTCTATTTGTTGGTGCAGTGCCCTGTATTGAGGTGCTTGAAGCTGTTGTGCTCCATGGCAGCCGGTGCTCACAGTGGCTGATCCCCTGAAGGGACGCTGTCTGGTCCTCCTGATCCTCACCACTACCCAGGGCCTGACCTGTTGGCCCCTGCCACTTCTGGCACCGCGCCACCATTACCTCCACCGACTTGCCCCAACTGCCAGGCCTTCCAACGGCTTCGTGTTGTGTTGGGCATTCCTCAGGACGGTGCCCAGGACCTGAATGGCCACGGCGTCGTCGAGCATTACACGGCCTCGCCCTTGTGGGTCCAGGGGACGATGCGGTCGTACCAAATCCATGGCTTGAACACGATGATTTCCAAATACGACCAGGGGATGGGCCTTATCTTAGGTATCCTGCCGCTCTTATCGTACCAATCCAGACACGTTGTACAGCCTCTTGGCATCTTCTGAGGCCTTTTCTTCCCAGACACACAGCGTACGGCTGTAACAATGCCCCCCTCCTTGCGAGAGCACCTTGTCAGAGCAACAGTAGGTGCTAGTTCCGCATTTGTCGGAACCATCTGGACCACAAATCCTTTGCTTTGGTGCAGGTGACGAGATGGGACTTGGCAAAACGCTGCAGACCATATCGTTTATCGGGTATGGTACGGTGTCCCTCAGTTCTGGAGCCAGAGGGGCCATCAGGGGACCAGTGCGTTACGTGACACTCTCTGTCCCTACACGTGCCATGGCAAGACTAGGGCCCAGAATCTCCCGTTTCCAGAACCTTACCCGAGAACTATCTGCAATTTAGGAAAAATGGGGGGAAACGGGGGGAATTTTTTTTTATTTATGTGGGAAAATGGGGGAATTACTGTGAGAAACGTCCAAAAAAGCTACTGTTCGGTGGTCAGGTGGCCAGGGGCTGGGGTAATGTGGAGGAAAAGTGGAGAAAAGTGAATAAAAGTGGGGGAAAGTGGGGGAAATGGGTGAAAATGGGGAAAGTGGGGGGAAATGGGTGACATGCGGTAGGAGCATGGTGAATTCTTCTCACTTTGGTGGGTTGAAGTTGCTTGTTGGTGTGCCCTATGGTCATTGCCTTGTAAAGTTGTCCATTTTGCTTCTCTTTTTCCTATATTGGCATTCCACTACGCCATGCAGTATGTGCATACCTTTGACCATTACATCTCGCTGAAGCCCATCAGGGACAGTGAACGGAAGTGGGTATCTGCCCGCTGGCTGTCCAACCAAATAGTATATTTTGGGTATAAAAAGAAGAAGTGCCTGCCACGTCGTGTTGGGATGAACGACGACAAAATATGAATTGTGAGAGTCACCATGCTGCCGTCATGCTACACTACACGCCACACCTGATGTCAGGGACCAGTTGCATGACTCTAATTCTCAAGTTCCCCGAGTTTCCTCAATTTTCCGACCCCCATCACAATCCCCCACCACCCGCCCCTGTGGTTTCCACACTCCCTCCCATTTGCCCCCATGCGACCCCAATTTGCCCCCATTTTGCCCTCACCCCCCGCTTTTCCCCATTTCGCCCCCATTTTTCCTATTTTCCTGTTTTTCTCTGGGAGCCTTACTGGGAGCCACCTGGGCCGGGAGATTCTGGACACTGCAAGATGGGGCCTAGGCAACAATGCTTCGGAACCCATGCCCGCCAACCCCAACAGTGAATGCAGCTCGGTCACCCTCTGGTCCTATTCTTTCTGTGTGGAGATGCCCTGTGGTTCCATCCGCACTGTTTGTCCCCCGGCCGCAGAAACTGTGCTTGCAGTTGGACCGGATGTGTGTGCCCCCTCCCCGACCCGCACCTACAATTCCTGAATGGCCCCCTTGCCGTGACGCCAGCGGTGAGGAGCCCTGGTTTCAAATGAAATCAGCGCTCGTGTGCCGTCCACTCGTCCCTCGGGTGCGACCACCTTTCGCCTGCACGTCGGGCGGTCCATGTCGCTCAGGTACCTGGCCACGCAGCGCAACCTCCGCGGGCCCAACCTTGTAGTGTGCCCGCTCTCAGTCCTGGGCACGTGGACGGCGCAGGTGGCGCAGTGGTGCCCGTTCCTGCACGTCATCCGCCTGCACGGCACTGAGAAGGTGTGTGCTCCAAACAAAGGAACGGGATGGGCAGTGCGGTCCGCGTCGGGTCCTTTGGCCTGGGTCCTGGGAGGCGCAGGGCTTGCGGGGGATCGTGTCCCTGCCCCACCCCAGCGCATGCCAAGAGGGGGGACCAGCGGGTGGGGGCACATGGGGATGAGGATGGGGATGAGGATGGGGATGGGAGTGGGCATGGGGATGGGGCAGGCATGCCACGAGTGTACCCCCCACCCCGCTTTGTCCTAGCTACGCCCTTGTCCAAGCTACAGTAGAGGCACAGGGATTGTATTAATTTGGGACCCAATTTAATTCGGTACTAAGTGTAGTGCAGCCACATAAGACATGGGTTTGGTGACGAAATTGCCGGCTACATAGGGTCATGGACACATTTGTTGTGAGTGTTTGCCCATTTGAACCCACATAGCTCTAATTTTGGGTATATTTGCACACCATATCCCCCTTTCTTGCACCAGCTCAACATGCAATCTTCTCTTTTTGAACCTGGGCCTTGTCCAAAGCCTTGTCCAAGCTACAGTAGGCGTAAGGACCGTATTAATTTGGGACTTTTCCGTAGCTAGGACAAGGGGGGGGGGGGGGCTACGGCAGGGGGGCTTTGGTGAGCAATCATCACCGCGCCATGTGCCACTCAGTAGTGTCCGCTCCTGTTGCACCCCGACAAGTCGCGGGACGTGGCGGAGTCCCCAGTGTGACTGGCGCCATGCGTCGTGTTGAGGGATATCTCAGGGTCGGTTGGCCGGTGACCGACAATCGGCTGCTCCGAGGCCGCTGCTCTTTGAAGGGGCATCCCCGTCAACATGCCGAAGTGAGGCAAACGGGCCCCGGGGAGTCGGCGAATTGTGGGGCTGGAGTTGTGCGGTGCCATTCCAACGGACAGCCACGTAAGACGGGAGCTGTGACCCGTGTGCTATTCCGGAGGATCCGGCTCTATTGACCTGTGTCTGAAATGGGAGCCTGACCTCAAACTGTCCCGGACGACGGGGGCCATCCCCCTCATCCGTCCTGCGCAGTGACGCTCGCCGGGGCGCCGAGGGGGCTCGTCGTCACTTCCCGGGGGCCCTGGCCCAGCGGCCGCCCCACCTCCGGCTTCCGGCGGACTCCTTCGGCGTCCCTGCGCGTCCGGCGCGGGTATTCCGTGACCTGCCTCGGCCGAGAGCCGCGGAGTGGACCGCGAGCAGATGACGGTGCTCTTTCCGGGAGACGGGGTGGGGGGGGCGGGCCAGGCCCAACGCCTGCCCCCCCCTCTACAGCGACTGTCAGTCACGCCCCGACTGTACTCTTCCAACTCCGACGGCTGCTCCGCCGGTCTTTGAAACCGCCGCCCCGGTCCCCCCAACCGCTTTGCCCGGGTTCCATGGCGTGTTTTGGCGCACAAAGTTCCCCCCCCTTTTTTTCTCAGTTAAAAAAACGTTGACCTCCAACCGCCGTCGGTTCCCTTCCAACCGTCGCTGGGTACCCTCCCACTGCCGTTGGTTGCCCCTTCCAGTGCCGCCCAATGGTGTGCCTAAATACTGAGCTGGCTAGTGGACGGTCCGAGTTTTTTTTAATTTCAATTCAAAAAGCGACCTGCAGGTCTCATTTGAGGGTACCATGAGACCTCAACATGCGTGTTGAGGTGCCCTGACACCCTCAAATCCCTGTGGAGGGTGTGAGGACACCTCCCGTGCACGCCAGCTCGTTGGACCCTGGGCACTGCGCCCATCCGCCGCAGGTATGTGTGTGTGTGTGTGTGACCACTGGTTTTCCGCACGAAGTGTGTGGTCTGTTGTTGGCACGCCCCCCAGTGTCCGTTCGGCAGTTTGCGTTTTGTTGAAGACATCTCCACGCTTGGCGCTGCTTCGTCTACTCTACTAATCTCGTTTCTGTATCCTCCGATCCTCTCATGGCCGACCCCCCTATTATCTGCCGCCGATGTCACAAAGGCGGGCACCATGCCTCTGCCTGTCCAGAAGCTAGCACCGGCAATCGCTCGGAGCGAGGAGGCCGCGGCCCTCCACCATCAAAGTGCTGGACCTGTGAGCTGATCGATGGCGCGGATGCAAACCACTGGGGAGATGAGTGTCCAGTGGCCGCGCAGCGACTGAAGGATCGCCAATGCACCCTATGTGGCTCGCCAGACCATTGGAAAAAAGGATGCCCCAGATACGAAGCAGACAAACATAAGGCCCGCAACCCCACAACCACCTACTGGCCCACCGGTCCCAAGCGATCAGCAATCTCATGGTGCCTGCGCTGCGGGGTCAAAGGGGAACACCCCACAATGGACTGCACAGCCGCCGGTCCCCCAATCATCCTGCCTGACGCCTCCGATGCCGACGATCTGCAGGATGTCTGCCTCTGGTGCTCCATTAAAGGCCACTCCCATCAATCCTGCATGCGCCGAGCTCCAATCCAGGCAAAAGAAAATGCTACAGCTATTGCGGGTCTAACAGATCGCGTGGATGCCCTACAAAAATCCGTCACAGACTGCAATGCCTTGTCAGGAAAAGTGTCCACATTGGAGGGACAGATGTCCAGTTTAATGACCTGGAAGTCGGCTACAGAGGGCCGCTTGACGGTTTTGGAGTCCTGGCAGTCCTCTGCCAACAATAAATTCGTCGCCCGGTCCAGCTTTGATGCATTCGTGGAAGAAAAATTCACCCCGACGCAACGACAGGCCGCTACAGCAGTAGCAACATCGACCTTCGATGAATTCGTCAACACGCGCTTCCTCCCAACTGAGCAACAGGCCTCGGCATCTCTTCCAGCGGAATCGTTCAACGACTATGTCATGAGAATGGAACATGCGGGGTTCAAACCAGCTGATGAGGATACACCAATGTCAACGGCTCGGCTCACGGGCGCCCCACGCATGGCTTCAGAGTCACAGGAGATCGGTAGCCCATGGCAAACGGCAAAGGAAAGAGCGGCAAAGCGTGCCCACACTCCGTCTGGCGCCGGCGGTGCAAGCTCCTCGTCTTCAGTGTTCGCCACGCCGGCCTCCCGTATGCAAGCCGGGGCAGCTGCGTTTGGTGGAGTCTCACCTCCGAGTGCGCCGTGGCTAGCGCTGAAACCTACGGAAAGCTCTCAGTGGTCAGACGACGCCCTTGACCTGCTATTCAGCGAATGGACGGCCCATATGGACTCCAGATTGCAGCAGTGGTCGTCGAAGCATCTCCAGGGTGAAATGAAGAGCACAGTGGAAACCCTGGCCCGTGATACGTGGTCACCAGAGAAGAAGCGTGGCATCTCTGCAGTGCTGACAACATCTCGAGTTCCAGTGTGCCTATTCACCAATTTAAATCAGTAGGGGAGGGGGGAGATCATATTCTGTTTCGGGCGTCCTCACCCCCGCAGACATGCAGTGATGGCCCCCCCGTAGACAGTCTGGTCAGCACCATGCTCTCCCTCCAGTGGATACGGCAAAAAATGGGTCTTGCCTCTTACATAGTCCAGCAAACATCAGAGTTCGTCTCCCATCTGGACACCCACACATATTATCCGATGGACATGACACACACCGGTGATCCGATCCACAACACACGTAACCGTATCAACGCCCTATCCCATTGTGACTCCCAAAGCAGTGAGCGCGCCTTATGTGACAAACGACACACCGACAACGTAGCCGGACAGTGGGCACATGCTTCGCCTCCGCCCCCCCTGCAGGCACAACCATTCAGAGATATACAGTGTTCCAAGGTGCCTGGGTGGGTTTTCCGCAGAGTATGCCACACCCTGTCCGCGGTCAGTGGATGGTCCACTCCACATGGGTGGCTTACAGCATGTCACATCCAATGGGACAATCCAGCGACACGGCTGATACACTCCTCCTCCTCCCCCCACGTCCTGACATCTTGGGACGAATGCAGCTCCGTACTCCCTCTGCCCTCCCCCCTCCCTGACCCTCTGCAACACCTGTGGATTTGGGCCCCAGCATCTGAGGTCCCAGCGGTGCAATACCACTTCCCCCAAATGTCCACTGTGGGTTGGTTCAGCACAGCACAGCCTATTCACCTCATGACCTCGTCCAGTGCCCTGGATGCATGTGACAGCATCCAAATACACCGTCTGTACCTGTTGTTGTCGCATGAAGGATCAAGCCTCTTGGTCCACCAACCCCCACCTCAGAGCACCAATGTCCTCAGAGCTCTATGTATCCAGATGTCACGAGCCCTGTCAGATAAAAATCTTGGTAGATGGGCAGCACTCCACCAACTAAGGATATCCTACCTCCCGTACAACACGCATGCAGCGCTCAGGATGGCTCGCAGGTTGAGCCACGTCCACGTCTGGTACACTCATGTAACACCACCCCAGTACGCAGTATACTTAGTATTCCATATATATCTCCACCTTGTGTATGTGGGCGTCACAAGCAAAGCACTGATCGTTCGCCTCCGGAAACACCAAACAGACGCGTCGAGTTTCCAAGATTGCTCTACACTCCACCGGTTAATGTTGCAAACGGACAGTGCCCACTGGGGGATCATCCCCCTGCAATTCATGAGTGATGAGTGGTACGCCAGCGTCAGGGAGCGACACTGGTGGTTTGTGTTCAAAAAATGGGCCTGCAACGATGTCGCGCCAGGCATTAGCACCGAGGGGCAAGGGTCGGGACCACGGGGATGGCTGAACCAACGAGTCCTTCAAGTCCTACACAGCATGAAAGAGGCCCGACAGATAAAGGATTTCCCGCGACTTAAATTTTTGCAGCAGGACCTTCACAGTATGGCCTCGCAGATGAGTGTACCACTGTACTCCGTAGGCAGTATCATCGTCCCGAATCTGCAGCCATCTCAGAAAAGTGCTATTCACAGAGTCACCCGAAAAATGATTGCTTCTGTTGCCAGCCCCGCATGGGAAAAACAAGCCCTGGCTAAGGCCATACGAGTGGTCCGCAGTAGCCCCGTAAACGTCCGCCGCGTTTTTGAGCAACACGCTCGGCGATTCGATAAGTTAGGCAACCAGCCCCCATGCAAGTGTCTCACAGCACCAAAATTCCCGGGGGTCTCCACAGTCATCGATGGGCACATAGCGTACACACCACTGTGGGTACCTACCTCTGACACCTACGCCCGACCCAACGACCCCCTACCCCTCAGAGGCTCCTCCGTCCGCTCCCAACTCCTCTCTGACCTGAAAAAGATGGCGGATCAAATCGGTGCAAGTCTTCCACCCCTCGAACTGATGCTCCCAGACTCCCTGTGGCCAGAGACGGGCCACAAGCTTACACAAGTCAGGAAATTTGCCAAGTCGGTCTGTCAGTCCCACTATGTCCGCATCGTCGACAAGGGGGTGGGAGTCCTATGGGCGTTCTGCCGCCACTGGGTATGGGGCATCATCCAACAGTTCCTGAAGAGCGAAGGCTACACCCCGTCCCCTAAAACGTTGCCCCAGGCCATGGCCTTTGTCTCTGCAGAGCTCGACGCCAGAGGCTGGGACCGCAACACAGCCGGTCAACTTCCCCTCCTCTATCTCCTGGGCAAATTTAAATCACTGGCTAAGGGTAAATGGCTCTGGCGCGGCATCACCTCCCTCCCCCAACCCCTGCTACCCAAGAAATCGCTGCGCATCGCCGCACGCGCCAACACAGCCTTCCTCCGACTCCTGTGCCAAGAAGTCCCCTGCTGTTTTCTAGCTCAGAGCATCTCAGAAGTAAGCCAATGGTTCCACTGGTTAGACACCATAAACGCCCGGTTCATCAGTGAGGTGGATTGCAAGGACCAATTCAATAATATATGCCCCACTGACATAGAATCCCACCTGACGGCAGCCAGCAAGTGGCTCGCCAAACGCCGCAAGTGGCGCATGACAGATATTGAGTGGTCCATTCACAAAGACTCCAAAATGCTCGACAGAGCGGGACGTGCAAAAGCAACGAAATTCTGGTACATCACCCACGCCCAAATGTCAGACACAATCACGTTTGAAATGCACTGCAATAACTTCATCAGAGCAGTGGGAGGGTTATGGTGCCGCCACGGTTGCATTCCAATGGGCGGTTCTTTTTCAGCCCAAGCTGCCGATCTGCACAGCCTCTGGCAGGTATATTCAAATCGCCACCTCTTGCGCCGCCTGGGCTCCCTCACTGTTTCCGAGGCAGGGTTCCCCCACTGGGAGTCCCCGCAGGGGATAACCGCCCTATGTCAATTTAGAGACAACATCCTGATTGCCACCACCAACCCAGACACCACCTCCCACCCAATCGTCTCTACAGTGTGTAACCTGCTTGGCGAGGCATGGAACCTGGATGTGCTCTGTGAGTGTAAGTCGGGGCCAGGGGACCCCTGCAAACATCACTGCCACTCAGCGTCCACCACAGCCCTCGGCTTTGACATGGTTCGGGGGGAAACGGGTAAAGGCCTAGCGTACCTACACCCCAGCGCGCTCTCATCAACTTGGAGTCTGAAGAGTGCACCTCCCCTCCTGTCCCCTGCAAGCGCCTATCCTGCTTACCTGCCGGGTATCATGACGGGCGCTTTGAGCAATGCACGCCCTTGGGCCACGACATGGGCGGGGGAGCTGCTGTCCCTCTCTGCTTGGTTACAGATAGCGCTTCTCAGCGGGTATGCATTGCCACAGGTCACCAGGGCGGCACACTCGGCGGTCACGCGGGGCCTGTCTACCAGCCCCAACGACCATATAGCCACGACCCGCTACCTGTACACGGTTCGCCACCTCCTCCCCATGCCACACTGCTGCCACCTCACCTTGTGCGCCGCGTGGCTGCGGCGTCATGCACACTGGGCGGGGGACAGCTACAGCAGTTGGCACCTGGACCCATCCCTGTCACCAGACGGAACCACGGGCTTCTGGTGCGGAGACTGGGAAATCCTCCACCTCCAAGCCGCCAAAGTTAAACCCAGCAACCATGACTGCCCCCCGTGGGAGACCATGTGTGTATAACCCATGAATGTACATGTTTGTGCCACACACATGTAAGAGGCCTGGAGTGGACCAGTGGTCAGCGACATAGACTCGTCTGCCTATAGTAAACGCACCACCACCCCCTACAACAGCACACGCGGCCAGCGGGTCCACGGGCACCGGCAGCGGGCGGTGCGCCTCGCTTTTTCAGGCAACCCCCCCGGCCCCCTACACGCGCCGCAAAAAACGCACCACCGCCCCCTCCGGCAGCGCGCGCCGCTTGCGGGTCTTGAAGCCCGGCAGCGTGGCGATGGGGGCGCATTCGCTGCAGCCAGGCACCTGCAGCGAGTCTTCTCTTCGGCAGTGCAGCCGCGCGCACAGCGGGAATGGAACCGGCGCCTTCACGGCACGAGCCCGGCGATTCAACCGCTGGGGTAGCACACACCACAGCCACAAAAAGCACAATGCACGCATACCAACACAGCGACACCCCACGATGTGCGCCAAAAAGCGACAGCGAAATGCGTCGGACTCACGGACCATGACGGGCCCCTTGGAGTCTGTGTGTGTGTGAGCGGGTGGTTACACCCGTCTCCAGCTAATTACCTCCAGAGTAGACATGTAAGTAGCGCTGCGGTTTTCAACAGATCATACAATCATTGGCTAGACAGGGCCAGACAGTGGGCAGGGTCTGTAGTGATCAGCGCACAATGCACTGTGAGATCAAACTCCTCTTCACCGTCACTCCTGTCTCAGAAAGGACCTTGCCTACCTTTTTGTTAATGGCCTGATGAAATTGTCTCGGTGACCAGTGCTCTGCCTTCGCTTGCTTTCGTCTTCACTGACGTCGTGCCCCGCGTTTGGTCCCCACTGGTTTTCCCGCACGAAGTGTGTGTGTGTGTGTGTGTGTGTGTGTGTGTGTGTGTGTGTGTGTGTGTGTGTGTGTGTCCCTGTCTACTTTGTGTCGTGCACAGTCTCGGAACGTCCAAAAAGAAGACCTTCGAAAGACCTTCGACATTTGCGTGACTACGTACGAGACAGGTCCGGCCTCCACCGCCCCGCAACCTCAGCCCAGGGGCCCAAATGCCGTGGGGAGGCGTGCGGGTTCGATGGACGGAAAGGGGGTTGGGGGCATCGAGGGATGTATGAGAACGGCCGTACACCGTAGGAGGAGAGGGCTGTATCGACCCCCTCCGCCCCAAGTGGAAACCCCATCCACCCAAGCCCGCCCTTGGACGAGGCTGTCCACAGAGCGTGTCAGGCACTGTCAGCCCCATGGAGGGCGGCCCAGCACAGACAGAACGTGCGCATCGCAGTGCAAGGCCCCTCAAACCTGCCCTTCTGCCCGTTTGGACCGCAATGTTCGGTCTTCGAAATCAGAAGCGATGCCCCGGACCGTTGACCCGCATCGGACCCGCACGTCCTCCAGGGGATGCGTCTGAGCGCAGGGCGGAGGGACGGAGCGCGTTGCCCACGGGCGAATGGCCACGGGGGATGGCCCATTCTGAAGGGGACCTCGTCCGGGGGGATGGGGTGCAGTGCCCATGCCACAACGGTGCAACGCTAAGGTCACACGCCAGTCAATGACCGACCGGGGCAATGCATGGGGGCCCAGGCCGACGCCCATCTACGCGCATGGGGAACAGCAGTTTCTTCGCCAAACGGGGGGCAATCACCCATCGGCTCGTGCACATGGCCAAACTGCCCACGATGGACTCCGGATTTCACATGCCAAAAGAAAACCGACCCTACGTCCCGAGGGAGACCCTCCTCCTTGACATTGTTCGAGCTCAAGGCTGGCGACGCCACACGTCGGGTGGGGTCACGCGTGCAGCTGGTACCGGACATGGGGGCGGATTTGGATTTGTTGGCCGATGTTGAGGCTCAGGCTGCCTCGGGGGGGGGGGGGGGGGATGGCGTCGGCTCCGTACGACGGCAGGCCATGCGTGTTGGGCATACCTACACACCGATGACGACGGACGTCCCCTGCCCCCTCCTCCTCTTGGAGGCCGCAGTTTTCTGTGTAAAGGCGTTGCTGGTCTTCTACACTTCTGCGTTTACTTGTCATTGTCTATCGGTAGCAATTGTATGGGATTTTGGTCGTCATGCGTGTCATCTCGCCCTTCAGCACCTGTGGGACAGCAGTGCGTGCACACTGCGTGCAATGCCCACACAATGAAACCTAGCCAGGGAGGAAGGGAGGAAATCACCCTGCACTTACGCAGGCGTCATAAGGGTCTCTTCATATCCTTGGTGGTGAGTGGCCGTGGCCAAGCGCAATCTGATGTTGCATGAGTGTGTTGGAAGATGGCGGCAGCCTTCTGGGGACATAGGCATTCTGCCTTGACCCGATTTAGGCCCAATTTGTAACAATATGCAGCATTATGTGGGCCGTTAGTGATAAGCCATGCTATTGATTCGCGATGATTCGAGAGTGCGGATGCAGGGTTCAAGTGCTGGCTCACACAGAGAATCCACAAAAGGACATTCTTTCCTAGAGATGGTTTTCAAGCTGAATGTCACGCTCTGTGCATTACAAAGAAGAAGGCAGACACCCCAAATCTGCCTGCCTGCCTGCCTGCCTGCCTGCCTGGGCATCAGTGGTCTACAATTTGCGCCATCCATCACATGCTGCGAAAGCGAGCCTGTTCTTTGAAAGCGAATGTGTTTTTCGCAAACAGAGACCTCCAGAGGGGCATCATTCAAAACTTCGCCCATGTCATGTTGCAGTCCCGCACACTCAGGGAGGAACCCCCCGACCCCGTCCCCACAATCACGTACAACCCTGCACACCACCCCCATATGTCACGCCGCCACAATGCCCCACACCGGCTCCACGTGGCACAAGTGCATGCGCCACGTGACCTCCATGTGTCGCCCGATATAAATATGTATGGGCCTCGCCCTCCGTTGTGTAGTTGTGGCAGAGAAGGAGTTTCTGAAGGGAATCACCTTCCGGACGGTGGTACTGGACGAGGCCCACCGTATCAAAGGGGGCGACACGTTGGTGTCGCAGGCCATGCATCACGTGAAGGGGGTGTTCAAGCTGCTGCTGACCGGGACCCCCCTGCAGGTGTGCCCTGCAGATCCGCACGGGATTGCGGTGCGCGTCCTCGGGGCCCCGGGAGACGTGAAGAGGAGAGCGGCGGGGTCGACGCAGTGCAGCGGAGGGATCACGATTCTGGCCATACCCACGGCCCCGAAACGTCACGTAGCATCCGAATTGGCCCAACGGTCTGTTGGTGCACGGGCGGTGGGTGCAGTGGGCGCTACGGCGGGGGATGTTGTGCCGCGCGGCGGCAGCGGTGGCGGCGGCAGCAGCAGCAACGGGCGGTCGGCGGTCGCAGTTTGTAGACAGCAAAGCCGCCAGCGAAATTGGAGTGGTCTGTAAAAGCGAAGCGGTTCATTTTAGGGCTGGCCCGCGCCAACGGAGTGTAATGCGCTGTGGACCCTCTGAAAAGTTGAATGGGGCGAATGGGCGATCGGACGTGGCGGAAGGAGATCTGTTGCGAAATTAGGGGACCCTCCCTCTCCGGTCCGGGGGTCCGTGCCACTGACACGAAGGGCCTGAGCCCCCCATCCAGAACCCCCTGCCACAAGGCTCAGGAGACGCGCTCGTGTGCCCACACCCACAGGCCCTTGTCAGGAGATGCGACGTGGCATCCGACGCCCGCAGCGCATTCCGATGTACGCCCACGAGTCCGTGCGGCGCCGCAGCGCTTTGGTGGGACTCGATGGAACATCACGACACCAAAGTGTCGGCCGTGTACAGCCCCGAGGCACGCGAAACACACCCGAAGTGCGTTAAACCGGGAGTACTTCCCGGCAGACCTCCCCCACTTTTATGATCCCCCCCCCCCCCCCGTCCCCACCGGTCAACACCGTTTGCCCCTGTTGACCCCCCACGCCCCCCCCTCGTTTGACCCCATGTCCCTGACTCACCCGCATTTGCTGAATGGTCCCGGAGAGAAACTTGCCGGAACCGGGCATTTCTGGGCCAACAACAACACCTGCGCTTCCTCATCGCTGTAGGTGCACGACGTGGCACGCCAACCGCCGGTGCCGCTGTCCACTGCACTGGCACTGCCACTCCGACAGACACCCCGGCACAGCCGGCTACTTCAGCACAGAACCCAAGTCAATCAGCCACTCACAAAGACCACCGTTTCTCTGTACCCCCGCGTTTTTCAAATATCCCGACCCCTTCCGCTTTCGTTTTGTGCGGTACGGTCACCGGTGACCAGCCAGCCTTCATGGAACACCCCAGACACAGCGCTGGTACGCATTTCTGGTCATGCCGCTGGCCACGCCTTTTGTCTTAGAACAGTTGGCCTGAATTTATTGCACCGTTTTGGGGTAATGGTGTTTTTTTTTGTGGTAATTCGGCGGTTTGTCACATTTGCGGGCACAGTACTCTGGCCCTCCCACTTTCAGAATGACCTGACGGAGCTGTACGCGCTGCTGCACTATCTGTTCCCGGACATCTTCGACCAGGCCGATGTCTTTGCGATGTCCTTCCATTTGAACGCGGCAGGGCCCAAAGTGGACACGGAGTTGCTGAGCAAGGTGAGCCCCGACCCTACGCCATGCAGCCCCAGCGGTCCGCTCCACGACACAACCCACGGACCGGATCTCCGGGCAGTGGGTTACCAAGGAAGGGGGGCCAGCAGGGCCCACCAACACGTACCCCCGCCCCAAAGGGAAGTATTCACCCAGTGCCCAGGCTCCTCTGACTCTGGGGGCCTTGGGATAAGAAAACACGAGACATACACAAGACAGTATAAAACAAGCCGGCTTCACACTCCCCAAGGGCCCCTCGGAGGTTCAATTTAAAGTGGGCCCGCACCAAGGGAAAGCAACCTGCAACGATCCATGTCTGCATGGTCTCCCTGCATAGCCTGAGGCATCGGGAGCTTCCTCAGAGCAAGCCTCTACAGCGGCCTCATCCTCCCCTGTGGCACCCTCCACATCCGCAAACCAAAAAGAGGGGCCATGAACAATTGAATAGGCCATATTTCCTGAAAACACACAGGGGCCGGAACGCCACGGAGGTGGCCTTTCAACCAAGAACAAACAAACAATGAGAATGCGCAGAAGAAATAAGAACACGTGCATGTTCTTGTAGAGCTGGGGGGGCAGGGAAGTATGAGAAGGGGGGGGAAGGGACCCAAAAATATGTGTACCAAAAAAGGCGCGACAAGATTTTTCCAATGGTAAATTTCGTTCTTTCCCACGATGGTCCTTTGGTCTGGACGGGCGGTGGGGGTCCAGGGGTTCACCCCCTCCTCCAATGGTGTACGACCATTCTAGGGAGCTATGCAGTGGTGAACATGGGGGGTTTTGGTGCCGATTTCAAGGGGCCATGGGGGGGGGGGGTTGGTCTCATCCGCACTTTTTCTACTAGGGGGGGGGGGGCTACGGTAGAAATAGAAAAAGTGCACTCCATGGGGGCGGGAAAACTTTTCTGTTGCCGCCTCCGTGGCCCGCCTCTATTAATGAATTGTTGTTATTAATAATTCCCAGACATGGACGCCATGTAAAGTCCTCCTGTCCTCCCTCCTCCTCCTGCTCCTTCATGGGCCCAAAGGGCTCAAAACTGGCTTATTTCACCTGTTTGTGCATCCCAAATGGTCTAGGATCGATTTCGGAAAAAGGCATTTTTGACCCATTTTTCACACACTTTTGGCCCAGATTGGCTTTTTTTTTTAGGCCTTTTGGGATTTTTGAGGGACTAAAACGGGCCACCACAGGCTCAAAATGGACCAAAACCCATTTTTTCGCCGCTGGTGGACCCTATTGACCTATATGTGAAGCCTGCACCTGCCCGGGGCATGATGAGACTAGTACGGGGGCCTAGGCGTCCGTTTTGGCGATTCAGAGGGGTGGAAACCACAAAAAGTGGGGGGTTGTGGGTGGTCTACATGCCCTCAGAACGTCATTTTGAGCCACGTAGCCCAAGATATGGTCTGTTCTTGGTCTTGGTTCTGGCGGTCGGTGTCCAAAATCAGGGCGAAAACAGCTGTTTTTTGGCAAAAAAAAGCCCATAGCATGGTGCCATGTTGCAAGCTGTGGCACCCTGCTAACAAGAATGGCTCATTCGCATCCCATTGATGTCCCATTGATTGCGAGAAACCGAGGGCTCTGTTTGCAAACACGAGCTCAGCACAGCTGCTTAGGGATCCCCCCCATGGTGAGAGGGGTACACTTAGGAACCCCTCCCATAGTGAGAGGGATACACTTGGGGACCCCTCCCATAGTGAGAGGGGTACACTTGAGGACCCATCGGATGGTGAGAGGGGTAGGGTTGGGGACTGTTGAAGAAATAATTTTTCCTGGCGCTTGTGACTTGTTGTTGCTTGCTTGCTTGCCCACGGAATTATTAGCCTGTCAGGAGGACTTTAAATAGTTACGGCAGCGCGATGTGATATTTCACATCCATTGAATCTTCAGGGCAAACCTGGGCTCACAAGGGCGATGTCGACACCAATTTGGCCTGCGCACAGCGCAACACCAGGGAATGCGTCCGTCTCATTTGGTTTCATGAGCAGTGGCCTCTGGACCAGAGAACAGTGAGCGTTGCAAAGGGGCACATATCATGCTTCACGGTACCCCAGCCTCAACATGTGTGATCGGCATCGACCGCTTTATCAGACCCCACGTCAGAGTCCCGGCTGCCATTGTTGTATGGGCAAAGTCAGGAGAGCACCCTCTGCACTGCGGACAGACCACCCATCATAACGCCTGCTCATGTGCACATAGCACCGATGCCTCTGAGAGTTCCCCGTTGAAGCCCCCATTGAAGCCCCATGGGATATTCGCATCGATTGCAAGTGCACATGCGATCATTAAGTGGGTTCGGTTTCAGATACGGTTCGTGAGATGACCAGTCGAACACGCAGAAGCAAAGCGCAGCCAGACGGGGTCATGGAAAGAGGCTGTTCAGCGACGCAATTCGGGGATACAAAACACCGTCTGCCCCGCATCACCGGAGGGTCCTCCCCGTTGCCCCATTTTGTCCCTGATCCTCTGCCCTGACCCGCATTGGCCGTGGCTTTCAGGTGCACGGCATTCTGCAGCCGCTGATGCTGCGGCGTATCAAAAAAGATGTGGAGCTGAGCCTGCCCCCGAAAGTGGAGACCAAGATTCTTGTCCCGCTGACTGCGCTGCAGAAGGTCCTGCATGCATTCCGTATTTCTCTTGTCAAAGAAGCAAAAAAGCAGGGGATTCCGTGTCAGCACCTCTTTCTCGAGTCGGTGGCGTGCAGACGGAGGGAGGACGCAGTGTATTGTTGGGTTTGTGCAGAGATGCGGGCGCACATCTAAATGCGCAGCGTCAAGTGTTCGGGGTCTACAGCACATCCCGCATCACCGCGTGCCGGGCTGTGCGTCTGGGGGGTCCATTCAAGCGCTCGCGTCCATTCCTTCATGAAAGACCGCCGGGTTGGCGCCGAAGGAGACAGACCCCGACGTTTGCATGGGACATATTGTGCCAAGTAGACCACACCCCGATAATGATCCAGCAGACCCAGTCATGGAAGTTGCCCTTGGGGGTGTGAGCACTTGGGACATGGTTGAAAATGATCCCGTTGATCCAACGGGGCAATCTGCCCGTCACGGTGTCTGCAGTCCATTTCAGCCACAAGCCCGACCCATTCAAACACGCAGTACACAAAGGGCTCCTGCACGTCACCTGGACATCGCTGTTTCCTGGTGGGCTTGGGCAGGGCCCTGCTGCCTCTCTCGCATTGCTGCGTGCCCCATGCACCCGAGCGCCGCCCATTGCGCTCAGGAATGGTACCAGAAGATCGTCACCAAAGAAGCGGCCCGCGAGGACGGGAAGTTGCAAGAATGGGCCAAGCTGCTGAATTTGATCATGCAGTTGAGGAAAGTATGTCTCCGGCCTCCACGTGCCCATTCCGGCCCAACGCCTCCGCCCCCCAAAACTGCACGCCCCAAGGGACTATGGCGCGCTGCGGTTCCGGGGCGCACCTGCCAGGGGATGTGTGTGTCGGTGTGCGGGATGTTGGTGCCACATTGAGTGACAACCTCCGCCCCCCTCCCCCCTCTACAGTGCTTGCTCCAAACGAAAATCAAAACGACAAACGAGTCTCGACCCCAAACTGCATCCCCTCTTCTGGTCTTCCTCCTCCGCTCCATCCACAGGTGTGCAACCATCCGTATCTGCTTGACGACGCTTTGCCCATGGATTATCAGCCAGAAGACCTGATCCGGAGCTCAGGTATTCCATCCAGACTTCTGCACGGGTTGAGTCCCTGCGGGCCTTCACATGTGTCTCAGTGGCATCTTGGAGATTTTGGGCCCTAACGCATGCCCTAACAGGGCGCAGGCACGGCTGTTAGTCTGGCAGGGGCCGGCTCGGTAGTTTGCAGCGGTGTGGCATTTCGTCTCAGGGTTTTGCTTAGAGGGAGATGTAAGCGCGGCGCACGCGGTGCGTACGTTTATCAGATGTGCAGAGAACCTTTAATTGCCCCTTGTGCTTTTTTCTGCACCTCACCACCATTTCCCCCCTCCCCCTGATTCCCTTGTGGTGAGCCCGTGTGCTGTGGTTCACATTCCAATTCTGATTCGGACTCGTCATCGTTTTTGGGCTCGAAACGCGAAACGAGTGCATTGAGCATAGCGAACCAGCTTCACAGGCTTGGGCACCATGTGGGGCACTAGGCTCTTCGGTCTGAGCAGCCATACCAGAGAGTTCTAGTTCTTCTTCTTCCTCTTCCTACAGCCCTCCCCTGGCATGGGGTGTGGGCGGCTACAACCACCAGTGGTGAGGAGGATGGAGTGGAGGCCTCCGTTGTTGTATGCTTACCCCTTAGGCCACGCGTCCCTGCTACCTTGAAAATATGTGAAAAATCCACAGAAGGGTAGTAGAAACGTAAGCGCGGTGCACCACACAGTACGCGTGGTGCGTATGTCTCCCTCTTAGTGTGCGGCCTCCCCTGGGGGGGGGGGGGCGTGCCTGGGTGGGGTTCTCGGAATTCTGCGTGGGTGGAGGTCCGGCACCCCTCCGCCCCTCCCGTGGGGGAGGGGGTTTGACCCCCCCCCCCTTTGGTTGTTAATGATTCCAAAGAAGCCCTGGGCTCAAGTCACAAAAAGCATGCAAATGCTTCGCCGGGCGGACGGTTCTCCAGCACCCAACATCATCATGTCCCGAGGTGTCGCGAGGAAGGGTGTATGGCGGAGGAACTCTGAATATAGTGCAGCACAGGGGCCAGGGGAGGCGTCTCACGAGGTGGGCTACAGGCGCGGCCCGGCAAAACTATTGGGCACCGCTGACCAAAGGAACCACCACATGGAGCCGACCGCGGCAGGAGAGAGTACACGGACATGAGCGAAGCCGGCCTGACATCGTCCGGGACAATAAAGGGAGCAATGACTGTTCAGGGACCTTTTGTGAACCAACAGGACGAAATAGGGTTTTGCTTGGCCACGGGGGGGGGGGGGGGGGGCGCTGGCAAACCCTCGCAAGCTGGACAACCCAAGATCCAGAGGTGCCCTACCCCATGGGGGGGGGGGGAGGTGTTGGACCCCACAGACCCACCCATCCAGACACCCAACCGCTGGTGTAACGCACAAGACACGAGCATTGCACAGGATTTGAAGGGGGATAAGGGGTACCCTGGACCCCCCCTTTAAGCACACCCCTGCCCCCCCTCGCCAGGGGCGGTGCTGGGGGCTGTGGCAGGAGAGAGGACAGGGTCCGGGTGGCCCGGCGCCCCCGGAGCGGGCGCCAGCGTGGGGCCTCTGGGTGGAGGCGGGAACGCTCCGCGTGCCGAGCGGAGTGTGGCCTAAGCACCGCCCCAGGGCCAAGGGCGCTGGGAAGGGTCCGTTGAGGGCCTGGGGTGTGCAGCTCACATGGCATGGCTGGCCGATCTGCAGAGTCGTCGGGACGCCATCGTCCCCCCCCCCCCAGGCGTCCTGTGAGCCTTAAGATCAGCACCAAAATCCGAATCCCTGCCCCTTCCCTCTCCCACAAACCCCCCCCCCCCCGCACCACTCAAAAGAAGCCCTGCTTGAGCCCCATCCTCAAAAACAAGAAAATGCAGCCGTGAAGAGGCATGCAGCTGTGTGGGATTGGGCAGCGTGGCATCACCCCACGTGCCACTCACGCGGCCAAAGGTGAACGGTAGGGCGTGGGGGGCGAATCGGCGGCGGTGGCGACCAAGTGCAGCGCAGCTGAACCCTCCCGAATGGAGGTCCTCTGCAAAAAGCAGCGAATTGCCTGGGGCCACAATACACTGTTGTCCGCACGGTCGTCTGTCGGCTGAAGATCGGGACCTGTCCTCTGCTCCTGCCCACACAGCGGCGGCGGCAGTGCGTGATTTGTCAGAGATAGTGTCCGCTGGCAAACACTTTCCGCCAGCCCCACGTGGCCCTCAAAGGCAATAGCCCATCCTCCGTGGCCCTGCAGTTTGAAATAAAAACTTTAGGAAGTTTTTCTAGTTTCTTTTTAGAAATCTATTTTCAATATTTTTATGCAGAATTTATTTCGATATATTATTTCGCTTCAAAAAGCTGAATGATGTATTTTTCTTGTTCAGAGTTAAAAGGTGGAAGTTTGATTTCAATTTGCAGATTATTTAAATTGGAAGCGTAACACACGTGTTGCGGAAAGGCCACCCACTTCCGCAATCATCCGATTTGCGCCCCCTTCCGCCCTTTCCCCTGCACCGGCCGCACCCTGTCCCGCAGAGCATCCGTCGTGATGCTGCACGTGGGGCATGGGGTGTGACGCCGGCTCCCAACTGCCTGCCATTCATCCAGGGAAGATGATGGTTTTGGAGAAGTTGCTGCAGAAACTGAAGAGCCGGGGCTCCAAAGTCCTGGTGTTCAGTCAGTTCAAGATCATGCTCGATTTGATAGGCGTGTGCCCGGGCACGGGGAAGGCGGCGGGGCGAGGCGAAGGGGCTGCAGCGATGAACGAAGATGTTGCATGGGATGCATTTGCCTGGTTCGTGATGTACCGCGGGAGCAAAAATTCAGGTGGGGACAAAATTGATGTGGACAAATTTGGAAGCCCTTCCTCCTCCGAAGTATTTCCTGCAATTTTAGGGGTCCTATGCGCCAAAATGTGTGCATAGGAGCCCATCCAGTGACCATCCAGAGCCCATCAGAGAATAACCGTAACCATCCACTGGGAAGCAACAACAAGGGACCTTGTACCACTTTTTCCTTCATTTCTGAGGAGTAGTACCAAAAATTTCCCCTCCTCATTTTGGCCCTCCCAAAAAAAAACCCTCAAATTATTCCTCCGCTGGTATCTGTCAGACAAGAGTCGAGGGCAGGGAGGTATCGGAGCGCAAGCGGGCCCGTGTCGGGGGGGGTAGGGCGCGGTTGGGGATGCGGTTGAAGGGGGTTGCTGAACGCATGGTGCTGGGCCGGGGGATGGAACCTCCCCATATTCCTTGGCTGCTGCCAATCCGCAGTTGGGATTGACAGCAGCCACTCCACCGCAGCCAGGGCATGGTACATGCAGCCCCAGGCACCAAGCAGGCCTACGGGCACCGAGCGTTTCGGGGCGGTTACTGTCGATTACCAATTCCGTCGGGGGGCGCCCATCAGCAGAAAGGCGGTAGATGGGCGCTTCCGAATCAGATGTCACGCTGCATTGGATGGCCCCGCAGGTCCGCAGCTGCCAAGGAGGTCCTGGCAAAGCATGTTGGTGACCCCAGACCACTGTGTTGTCCGGGCGTAGGGGTGTGCGTATGGGCGTAGTCCTTGTGCTGAGTTCCCTCCGAGCACTGCCGCGCGCTGAGCCGTACGCTGAGCCGTACTGCGGTCGCCTCTTCGGCGCCACTGCAATCCATTTCGGACGGGCGAAACGGTATCAGTACCGGGAACCGTCTGAGGTAGGGGAGGGGGGGGGGTCTGTTCCGGCCCCCTTACCCCAGGGCGGGGGGGTTCCAGGAAAGGAGCTCCCATGACAAGAGCCTTTATATAGTGCCAGTCTGAGAACCAGTCCCGGCTCAGACTCGGGCCACAAAGCGGCCTGAACGAAAAACACTTTGGAAAAACATTTTGGAAAAATATTTCTCCGTCACGTATCCCTCAAAATGACCATCGCGTCGTGGCGATCATTTTGAGGTATACATGTGGGGGTACCCCAGCCCCCCCCCCCCCACCCCCACCGCCTCTGCGGGCCCGTCTGGGGCTCCCCTGACGGGAGCCCCCCCGAGGGGGGGCGTCTGGAAAATGGGCCTGACCGAGCCCGCCCCCCCCCCCCCCCGGCAGACCTTCCCCCCCCCACAAACCCCTGCCATTGCTCCACCATCCCCCTCCATCACACCTCGTGGTGTACCGCGTTGTGGTGCAGTGCAGCAGAGCACCAGAGCTCAGACGACAGGGCATGGCACGGGTCTTTGTGTTCACGCCAGAGGTAGCAGGGGGCCGCTTCCGTTGCCTTGGGGGCGGTCATGAGTACCGGTGTTGTTGTTAGATGTGGACGTGGGTTCAATCTTCTTGGCCCCGTCGCGGTCACTGTGTCTGAGAGCACTTTGTGTTTTTGCTGTAGACCCACCAACCGGCAGTGGGGAGTCCGGATCCTCCACCCACAGCAGGCCCCACGCGGGGCCCCGTGGTGAGGCAATGCCCAGTGACCTGTTCTGCAGCATCCATTTCGTCTCTCCATCTTTGCTGTGCCCCCCCCGCCCCGCCCCCCGGCCGCACGCATGCCGGCGCCGGCGCGGGAGGGACGCCAAGAGGCAGAAGCAGCACTTGTGAGCAGAGGGACAACTGTCCCACTCTCACGCAGCAGAAATAGTTTCCCCCGGCTGTTGGGGTTCGTCGCACAGAGGAAGCCCTCCTCAAAAGGTGAACAAGTACGCACACACGGCAGTACCAACCGGCATACTCCCTCAGCCTTGATGGCACACACCCCCTCCCAATGCGTGTCTTCTGTTTCTGCTTCTCCTTCCGCAGAGGATCTCTGTGAGCAGAAAGGCTGGAGACTGCTACGACTCGACGGGGACTGCAATCAACTGCGACGGGAGGTGTGCAAGTGTTCTCCTTCGCTGGACATCACAGGCGCCTCATTTGCACAACCACGTGGCGCATGCACATGTGGAATGGATGTGGGTGTGCACATGGAGCATGTTGGCCAGTGCAGAACGCATGCGGGTGGGGGGGGGGGGGGATGCCGTATGGGCTGTACGGGCGTCGGGAACGGCATGCGGACTGGGGACAGTTTGCATGAGGGCGGGGGGGCGGGGGTTGTCGTCTGGGGCATGGGCTGCAGGGGACTTCTTATTGGCCGGTCAATACTATGCCGGGGGGGATGGGTCTGAGGCCCCACAAAGTTTGTGTACCGATCAATTCGGACTCCGTTTCCTGGCCCCTTCAATAAATTTTATGTTTCCCTCTAGGAAAATTTTTCTGATCTCGTGGGTGGGTTGGTCGGCCAAAATCCCAGGAATGCCAGACTAGCCCCCCCCCCCCCCCCCCCAAAGGGGGCGCACCGTGCGCTGTGATCCCGCGGTGCGTGTCCTGGGCAAAAAGTAGGCTATTTGTGACCCGTGATCCCTGTTGACTGCGGTGATCGCTGTGTTCCCATGCACAGGACTGCTCAGGTTCTTACTCAGTCCCAAACCCCAGACCAATGTGCTGTCTAAATCCGCTGCTGTTGCCCCGTGCACGTAGCTTCCCAGGTGGAGGGTGGTTTTCAGGGTGGGTCATGGGGAAGCGGCTTACTATTGCGCGCTGTGCCCGCGCTGCGCAGAAACGCCCCCCAAGTATCGCCAAGCAATCCCCTGATGGGCTGTGTCTGGCACGGAGGGTGAGGGTTGGTCGCATGGCCCAGTCTGCGATGGGTGCGGGGGGTCGGGGGAGCCGGTGTGCTAGGCCACAAGCCGGAACCAGTGTTCACGAGTGTTGGGCTCCTCGTCACACGGCCAGAGTCCCGTGCCACCCACCGTCGCATGGACCAGAGCAACACGGAGCGCTTCATCGTTTTGGTGCGTACGATGTGGAATGCCTGAGCGATCCCCAGGCACCCACGACCCGGTGCTGGTTCCTTCCGGCCCGTGGGGTCACCGAGGACGCCCCAGCACCTCGGACGGCTGATTGTCACTCCTTGGGCCCCAACTGGGATTCAAACTCGATTTCCTCTCGGCAGGCGTCACGTGCTATGACAGCTGAGTCCCATGACCTTGTCAACAGGTTAACATGCAGGAGTTCAATGATCCAAGCAACACCGAGCGCTTCATCTTTTTGATGAGCACAAGGGCCGGGGGCCTGGGGCTGAATCTGACAGCAGCCGACACGGTGATCTTATACGATTCAGGTCTACCATCATGCGTTCGGAATTCGAGAAATCGGAACACCCCCCCCCCCCCCCGCCCACCGGCTCAGGTGTCAGGGTGTCAGAAAAACAGGTGCTTATTGGCAATGCAGCGAGCTCTCCCATGATACGTCAGCATACGGCCGGCGCGATGCAATCGTTGCAAACTACTGACCCCCCCCCCCCCTTGCGCCATGGAGCTGTGCAGTATGCCAAACGTTGGCCGCATGGCTGGTGCCAGGGGCTCCGGGGCGGCCCATGGCTGGGCCCTCAGTGGGGCTTGGGTTGCGGGTGGTACCGCCCACGCTGACCGGGGGATGCAGGTACACCGGTTGCCGGGAGTGGGGCGACCCTGACCTGAGCCGCATGCAGTTGCCCAAGCCAGCCGGGCCCAGAGCCTGACATGACAATTGGCACCGAAGTCACCGGAACGAAAATTCTGTTGATGGTGGCCTGATGACCCCCAAAAATGCTGTTGTTCACCCCAACAGAAATCCCTCAAAATGGTCAGCGCGCATTTTGGGCCCCCCCCCCCCCTCCAGCCCTCGGAGTGCCGGCTCCTGGGACTTGGAAGAGTCTTATCCCTCTACACTGACTTTTGTACCCTTTGGGGAAACCATGGGGGGCCGGCCCTGAGCTGCACCCTGGCTGCCCCTGCCAAAACCTTGAACACTTCCCCTTCGTGGTCCCAGCACTGAACTTGTGAAGCCTTTTTGATAAAAACAAAAGACTTCTGAAGGGGCCTAAAGGGGTGGCCATGACCTGGAACCTGAAGTGTGGGGGCGCCTGGCGGCGCCTTGCTGGACAGCATGGACTGCTGGTGCCGCTGCTTTGCTGAGTTGAGACATGACGTGCTGCTGTGGATCCCAGGGTGATTCTGGAGGGGAGCCATCATCACTGTTACATGGCCAAGCCATGGTGTGTGCCGAAGCTGCCCACCCATTTTTCTCAAGCCATGGAATTAACAGTTTGCTGTGCAATCCACAGAATGCCAGACAGCTTGGTATCCCATATGTTATGTTTGGCAGATTGGAACCCTCAAGTGGACTCTCAGGCAATGGCCCGTGCTCATCGTATTGGCCAGACCAAACTTGTCAACGTTTTCAGGTGCTTGTTGTGCCGCATTAGTGGAGCTTGGGTGGGTTTGCATGGAACGCGGATGGGGCTTGGGTAGGGTTTGTATCCAGGGTTTGTGTGAGGCTGTAGGGGAGGGGGGTTGTGGGTCTACGTGTCCAGACTTGGACACGGATGTGGCTTGGATGGGGATTTGATGTGACTAGACTCATCTTGCTTAGGAAACGCACCTTCAGTGGCCATAAGCAGCAGAGATTATTATCATGCACCAACACTGCTTTGGTGCATGCCATTGCTTAAATTATTGCTGCCTGCAAACCCCAACCAAGCCGTGACCGTGTGCAGCCTATCACTTCCTGGTTGGCAAGGTGCTGTGTTGAGGTTTCTGTGTGTCAGAGTCAGAGTCAGAGTCAGATGTTAGAAAGAAAACAAGAGCCGAGCAATGAGCTAAATCGAATTTTTGCAACACGTATTCACAGATGATATCCTTGGACATAGCCACAGTTGCAGCAGGTTGGAACCTGCCGCTACATATTGAGGACATCTTCAGTTCTTAAGAACACTTACAAAATTTCTCCCCTTCTTTACGTACATTTTTTTCCTTGAAATGTATGTTGGTTGTGAAAAGGATGGGGACACTTTGGAAGCAAAACTACGGAAAGTGATCAATCATCGTCAAGTGTCTTGTGGTGCCCTAGCATACAAGTGGGTAAAGTGTAAGTTCGGCAGCCTCCATTTGTCCCCCAAAGAGGGGGCTGAGTGGTGGCACAAATATGCAAGTTTGTATGCACGTCAGATTACCACTTGGGTCTCTAAATGGGCACTGATACCCAATTGCCCTCAAGCATTTTGGGCTAAACATCCCCAATCCATGAACGCCTCAAGGAATTAATCCTATGATTTCATCACCGGCCAGCAGCTGCCTCTATATCCTTCATGGGTGTGTTTAATGTCCAACGTTGCGGGTCTTCTTCCTCAACCCCCAACTCTGTCAGAGAGACCTTTTTGAACAGAGCCTCTTTGACCATCTTCACGCGCACACCACCATGTGTGTTCTCCTTCTCACCATGGCTCAAATAGTTTGGTGCCTGTTCCACTTGGTCCAGGCGGGACTGCGAACACACACAGTCCCAGCAGCCCGGGTGGCGATCGAACCCGTGGGCCGAACAGCCAAACGGGTTCCCATAATCCACAGGCGGCACGGCACCGGCAGGAACGTGCACGACACCATGCAGAGTGGCACTGGAGATCCCCTCTGGCCGCACAGCATCGACAAGGGCGGGGTCACCGGGCATGGGTAGTGATGTCAATGCCCAGTTATATGAGCAGTCAGACAGGCTGAATTGACTGGTAAGTCACCGCAGCACAGCCCATGCATGTGTGATAGTGTGTTTGCGCATCCTGCAAATATTAGTTCCGCTTGTATCTTCAAAAAGGTGTGATTTGTTGCACAGACACTCACAGTACCGCGGCAAACCCTTTATGGTTGTTAGGTCTTCAAAATCTCAGGGGGTCGCAGCACGCTGCCTCGTGGGTGCTTCTCAAAATCGATCATGCCTTCATTTGTCACCTCAACAATGCGCCAATTGCCTTCAACTTTATACAGGCTTCTAGCTGCACGTTTGGCTGCCACACCAAACTTCACTATTTTGCGGAGCATGAGCTCATGTTTGCAAAACATTGCCCAACAGTGAGAGCAGTGAGCACTGAAGGGGGTTTCATTACTCGACTCAGCAAAAGGATGACCTATACCGCTTGCTGAAATTTGCATCTGTTACTGCTCAAGCATTTTCAACAAAAAGCCGCGACTACAACCTTTGTTCTTGGATACTCATCAATGTGATCTGAGAGTTGTGAGCATGAGTCAAATGAATGCAAGATTGAGCGATGAAATCAAGCACGCAAGGCACAAGATCTGCTGCTACGAGCCTATTTATGCGGCGTGGTGGTGACCGTGTTGGAGGATTGGTGCGCCCACAATGGCTGTCCCCGCATTACCTTGTGCTAGTGTTGCCGGCATGGGAAACATGCCTTGAGGTGCCTTTCCTTCTTAGTTCAATTGCTAATTGGCATCCTTCATGCAGCCATATCCCCCCCCCCCCTTGTGTTGCGGACCCTGAGAAGGCAAGGTCACATAGCCGTATTGACCTCCCCCCATTGTGGGGGTTTTTCACCCCTATTGACTCTCCCCCATTGTGGGGACCCCAAGAAGGCACCGGTTATATAGCGATGTTGTCTCCTCCCCATTGCGGGGACCCCAAGAAGGCAGGGGCTTTGCAACCGTATTGACTCCTCCCCGTGGTGGGGACCCCGAGAAGGCAGGGGTTATGTAGCCATATTGACACCTCCCCATTGCGGGGATCGCAAGAAGGCAGGGGTTATGTAGCCATTTGGACACCTTCCCATGGTGGGGACCCCAATAAGGCGGGGGCAGTGTCGCCATATTGACTCACCCCCATTGTAGGGACCCCAAGAAGCCACCGGTTATATAGCGATGTTGTCTCCTCCCCATGGTGGGGACCCCAATAAGGCGGGGGCTGTGTCGCCATATTGACTCTCCCCCATTGTGGGGACCCCAAGAAGCCACCGGTTATATAGCGGTGTTATCTCCTCCCCATTGCGGGGACCCCAAGAAGGCAGGGGCTTTGCAACCGTATTGACTCCTCCCCATGGTGGGGACCCCGAGAAGGCAGGGGTTATGTAGCCATATTGACACCTCCCCATGGCGGGGATCGCGAGAAGGCAGGGGTTATGTACTCATTTGGACACCTTCCCATGGTGGGGACCCCAATAAGGCGGGGGTTGTGTCGCCATATTGACTCTCCCCCATTGTAGGGACCCCAAGAAGCCACCGGTTATATAGCGATGTTGTCTCCTCCCCATGGTGGGGACCCCAATAAGGCGGGGGCTGTGTCGCCATATTGACTCTCCCCCATTGTGGGGACCCCAAGAAGCCACCGGTTATATAGGGATGTTGTCTCCTCCCCATTGCGGGGACCCCAAGAAGGCAGGGGCTTTGCAACCGTATTGACTCCTCCCCATGGTGGGGACCCCGAGAAGGCAGGGGTTATGTAGCCATATTGCCACCTCCCCATGGCGGGGATCGCAAGAAGGCAGGGTTATGTAGCCATTTGGACACCTTCCCATGGTGGGGACCCCAATAAGGCGGGGGCTGTGTCGCCGTATTGACTCTCCTCCATTGTGGGGACCCCAAGAAGCCACCGGTTATATAGCGATGTTGTCTCCTCCCCACTGCGGGGACCCCAAGAAGGCAGGGGCTGTGTCGCCATATTGACTCTCCCCCATTGTGGGGACCCTGAGAAGGCACCGGTTATATAGCGATGTTGTCTCCTCCCCATTGCGGGGACCCCAAGAAGACGGGGGCTGTGTCGCCATATTGACTGTCCCCCATTGTGGGGACCCCACGAAGGCACCGGTTATATAGCGATGTTGTCTCCTCCCCATTGCGGGGACCCCAAGAAGGCAGGGGCTTTGCAACCGTATTGACTCCTCCCCGTGGTGGGGACCCCGAGAAGGCAGGGGTTATGTAGCCATATTGACACCTCCCCATTGTGGGGATCGCAAGAAGGCAGGGGTTATGTAGCCATTTGGACACCTTCCCATGGTGGGGACCCCAATAAGGCGGGGGTTGTGTCGCCATATTGACTTTCCCCCATTGTAGGGACCCCAAGAAGCCACCGGTTATATAGCGATGTTGTCTCCTCCCCATGGTGGGGATACCAATAAGGCGGGGGCTGTGTCGCCATATTGACTCTCCCCCATTGTGGGGACCCCAAGAAGCCACCGGTTATATAGGGATGTTGTCTCCTCCCCATTGCGGGGACCCCAAGAAGGCAGGGGCTTTGCAACCGTATTGACTCCTCCCCATGGTGGGGACCCCGAGAAGGCAGGGGTTATGTAGCCATTTGGACACCGCCCCATGGCGCGGATCGCAAGAAGGCAGGGGTTGTGTAGCCATTTGGACACCTTCCCATGGTGGGGACCCCAATAAGGCGGGGGTTGTGTCGCCATATTGACTCTCCCCCATTGTGGGGACCCTGAGAAGGCGGGGGTTATATAGCGATGTTGTCTCCTCCCCATTGCGGGGACCCCAAGAAGGCAGGGGCTGTGTCGCCATATTGACTCTCCCCCATTGTGGGGACCCTGAGAAGGCACCGGTTATATAGGGATGTTGTCTCCTCCCCATTGCGGGGACCCCAAGAAGGCAGGGGCTTTGCAACCATATTGACTCCTCCCCATGGTGGGGACCCCAAGAAGGCAGGGGTTATGTAGCCATATTGCCACCTCCCCATGGCGGGGATCGCGAGAAGGCAAGGGTTATGTAGCCATTTGGACACCTTCCCATGGTGGGGACCCCAATAAGGCGGGGGTTGTGTCGCCGTATTGACTCTCCTCCATTGTAGGGACCCCGAGAAGGCGGGGGTTAAGTAGCCATATTGACTCCCCCCCATTGTGAGGACCCCAAGAAGGTATGGGCTATGTACCCCTATTGACTCTCCCCCATTGCAGGGACCCCGAGAAGGCGGGGCTTATGTAGCCATATTGACTCCCCCCCATTGCGGGGACCCCAAGAAGGTATGGGCTATGTATCCCTATTGACTCCTCCCCATTGTGGGGTTCCCGAGAAGGCAGGGGTTATGTAGCCATATTGACACCTCCCCATTGCGGGGATCCGAAGAAGGCAGGGGTTGTGTAGCCATTTGGACACCTTCCCATGGTTGGGACCCCAATAAGGCGGGGGCTGTGTCGCCATATTGACTCTCCCCCATTGTGGGGACCCCAAGAAGCCACCGGTTATATAGCGATGTTGTCTCCTCCCCATTACGGGGACCCCAAGAAGGCAGGGGCTGTGTCGCCATATTGACTCTCCCCCATTGTGGGGACTCCAAGAAGCCACCGGTTATATAGGGATGTTGTCTCCTCCCCATTGCGGGGACCCCAAGAAGGCAGGGGCTTTGCAACCGTATTGACTCCTCCCCATGGTGGGGAACCCGAGAAGGCAGGGGTTATGTAGCCATTTGGACACCTTCCCATGGTGGGGACCCCAATAAGGCGGGGGTTGTGTCGCCATATTGACTCTCCCCCATTGTGGGGACCCCGAGAAGGCGGGGGTTATATAGCGATGTTGTCTCCTCCCCATTGCGGGGACCCCAAGAAGGTAGGGGCTGTGTCGCCATATTGACTCTCCCCCATTGTGGGACCTCAAGAAGGCACCGGTTATATAGCGATGTTGTCTCCTCCCCATTGCGGGGACCCCAAGAAGGCAGGGGCTTTGCAACCATATTGACTCCTCCCCATAGTGGGGACCCCGAGAAGGCAGGGGTTATGTAGCCATTTGGACACCTTCCCATGGTGGGGGCCCCAATAAGGCGGGGGTTGTGTCGCCGTATTGACTCTCCTCCATTGTAGGGACCCCGAGAAGGCGGGGGTTAAGTAGCCATATTGACTCCCCCCCATTGTGAGGACCCCAAGAAGGTATGGGCTATGTACCCCTATTGACTCTCCCCCATTGTGGGGTTCCCGAGAAGGCAAGGGTTATGTAGCCATATTGACACCTCCCCATTGTGGGGACCCCGAGAAGGTAGGGGCTTTGTCGCCATTTGGACACCTCCCCATTGTGGGGACCTCGAGAAGGCAGGGATTATGTAGCCATATTGACTCCTCCCCGTTGTGGGGACTCAAAAAAGGCAGGGGTTATGTAGCCATATTGACTCCCCCCCATTCTAAGGAACCCAAGAAGGCAAGAGCTTTGTAGCCATATGGACACCTCCCCATTTTGGGGACACGGGGAAGGCACAGGTTTTGTGGATAAGGGTGATTTAGGTATTTTCACCCATTTGCATTGTGAGGGCCCTAAGGAGGTTGGGGTTTTGTAGCCATGTTTGTTCCACCACCCGGAAGGCAGGGCTTGTGTCGCCATTGTCACTTCTCCGCGCAGTGGGGGCCTCCACAAGGCAAGAATTTTGTAGCCATTTTCACTCCTTTCCGTTGTGGGGACCTTGAAGGCGCAGGGGTTGTGTATTGCACATGTTATGTAGCCTCCTCCCCGTTGTTGGGACTGGAAATAGGCATGGGTTGTTCGGCCATTATTGCTGCTCCCCGTTGTGGGGACGCCGAGAAGACTGGGGATGTGTAGACATATCAACTCCCTTGGGTCTTGGGGGTGCTAAAAACCAGTGGTTGTATCTCTATTTGGAATTCTCTCATTTGGTGTTATCGTGCAGTAGGTCGGTGTCATGTCGCCATTGTGACTCCTCTTGGCTGTTAGGTGCCTGAGAAGGCAAGGGTTTTTGAGCCATTTCAATTCCTACGTGTTGTGGCTTCCTTGACCCGGTTATTGAGGGTTATTGATAATTGGTTATTGAGGCATGTTGATTCATACACCCATTGTGGGGACCTAGACAAGGTAGGGTCTATGTAGCTATTCCGACTCTTCCCAATTCCCCAAGTGAGGGGATATGTATGTGTATTGTGTGAGAATCATGGCAAGCATGTCCGATTTGGATGACCACCCGTTGGTGGGAAACGTGAGTCGCCACAAGTTATGCTTCTGTGTTGACCTGTGCGTTCTGTGCACTCCAACAAGGTAGCAGTTGTGTAGCCATTTTGAATGCTCCCCATTGCCGGGAACCTAGAACAGCAAGGGTTCTGTACACATTATGACCCTCCTAGTTGTGGGGACCCGAGAAGGTAGGGGTTTTGTACGCATATGGAGTCGTCTAAGTCTTGGGGAAGATAAGAATCAGGGTTGCCATATCCATTGATGTTGCTCTCGTTGGTGTGATCCCCGAGAATGTTGCCATAATGTTGCCATTTTGCATCCTCCCCATTGTGGGGACCCCATGAAGCCATGGGCTTTGTAGCCACATGGACTAACCGCTATGGGGAACCTAGGAACTGTGTGGTGTGTGGTGTGTGGTGTGGTGGTGTGGTGGTGTAGTGGTGTAGTGGTGTAATGGTGTAGTGGTGCAGTGGTGCTGTGGTGTAGTGGTGTAGTGGTGCAGTGGTGTAGTTGTGTGGTGTTGTAGTGGTGTAGTGGTGCAGTAGTGCAGTAGTGTAGTGGTGTAGTGGTGTAGTGGTGTAATGATGTAGTGGTGTAGTGGTGTAGTGGTGTGGTGTTGTAGTGGTGTGGGGGTGTAGTGGGGTACTAGTGTGGTGGTGTAGTGGTGTAGTGCTGTGGTGGTGTAGTGGTGTAGTGGTGTAGTGGTGTAGTGGTTGATTCGTGGATGATGAGCTACATTCGCAGGCTTGCTTGTCCCTCTTCAAACAGTGTGTCGGTTCCCGGCACGCTCAGAACATGGAGATACCTACCATCTACGCCATACCTCTTGATAACAAGACACAAAGACACGAACCTAGTGTAGTGGTGTAGGGTTGTAGTGGTGTAGTGGTGTTGTGGTGTAGTGGTGTGGTAGTGTAGTGGTGTAGTGGTGCAGTCTTGTAGTGGTGTAGTGGTGTAGTGATGTAGTGGTGCAATAGGGTAGTGGTAGTGGTGTAGTGGTGTACTGGTGTGGTAATGTAGTGGTGTAGTCATGCAGTGGTGGTGTAGTGGTGTAGTGGTGGTGTAGTGGTGTCATGGTGTAGTAGTGTTGGTTGAAGGCCTTTGCTTTCCTTCGGCATGCAATGTTGGCAGCATGTTTTTTCGGTCATGGCAAGAGCAAGGCCCGTTTACCTTCTTATGCAGGGCTCTGCTGCCCTCGCTACTAGGGGCTAGATGTCTGTTATAGTCATTTTGTGTTGTTGGGCTCCCCAGAAGGCAAGGGAAGGGCTGATGTCGGCATTTTTGTCCCCCATCTTGGGATCCATAGGAGTTACGTAGCCATTTTGACTACTCCCCGTTCTAACAAATGTAAAGAGGTAGCGGTTGTTCAACCATTTAACTCGCCCCCACTCCTAGCATATTCGATTCCTCCCCAATGTTGGCCCCCCGAGTGGGCACAGGTTGCCAAGCTAGTATGGATGCTGCCTGCTGTGTGGACTTTGAGAAAGACGGGGTTGTGTGCACTTATTGAATATTGTGCCCCTTGGAGACCCTAAGAATCACGGGTTGCATGTCCATTTGGATCGTTCTCATTTGTTTCGATGCCCAACAACGCCGGCGTTATGTAGTAGTCTCGACCCCCCCCCCCCCCACTGTGGGGACCTAGAGAAGGTAGGGGTTGTGTGGCCTTATTGACTTGTCTCCGTGATGGACACCCCAAGAGTCAAGAATTATTTGTCCATTTTGATTACTCTTGTCGATAAACAACGTCGAGCGAGTAGGAGTTATGTAGTTGGTTTGATCATCTTGCCTTATGGGGAACCCAAGCATGCATGGCTCATGCGGCCATGTTCACTCCTCTCCATGGTGGGAACCTTGAGAAGGAAGGGGATATTTAGCCGTTGTGGCTCCTCCCTGTTGTGCGCAACCTGAGAAGGCAAAGTTTATGTAACCATATAAACTCCACCGCATTTTGGGGATCCCAATAAGCAATGAGGTAAGAGTTATGCGGCACATTGACGCCCCCCCCCCCCCCCGGCCCCTACTGTTGTGCGGAACCGAAGCAGACACGGGTTATGTCGTGATTACAACTACTCGCTGTTGTGGGAATGGTGAAGATGCAAGGCCATTCCCCGTTGAGGAGACCCCAATAAGGCAAGCATTATATAGACCTATTGCTTTCGTTGCGTCTTGGGCATCCGAACAATCAAATGTTATGTCTATTTCAATTGCTCTTTATTGTTGCCATCCCCAAGAATGTTGGTGTTTTTTGTTGTTCATTTTGAGTCCTACCCGTTTTAGGGACCCTAGAAAGGGAGGGTTATCAACACATTGAAACACCAATGGTGCCCAAGTGTAGTCCCTTCCCACGCCCCACCCCCCTCTCGGGCGTCAAAATATTGGAGAGGTCCCGACCATTGTACAAGCCAATATAGAGAAATTGGCGGGCGCCGCATTCCCCACCATGGTGACACATGGGGACAAATGTTGTTTGTTGCTCATTGAAGATCCTGCCCTCAAAGCTCTACCCTGGCACGGGGTAGCGGTTGGTGTGGGGCGAAATTTGTCACCGAGCCACAATATTGTCGGATTGAGTGCCCATTTCTCGAACATTTGCCGCCCCTGTCGCCGAAGGTTTGGACTGCAATTGGAACTTCTTCACAAGTTGTTCCATCAAATCATCCATGCTTTGAGCGCCCGATAGTACAAGACGAGGCATTATACAAACGTCGTTTGTTGCTCATTGAAGATCCTGCCCTCCAAGCTGAGCCCCGGCATGAGGTAGCGGTTGGTGTGGGGCGAAACTTGTCACTAGGCCACAATATTGTTGGACCCAGCACTCGTTTTAGTGGTGTACCCCGCTTTCAAGATCCCGTGGTACAATTGTGATTGATGGGACCCGTTGTTGGGACCCTGAGCTGGAAGGGGTTGTATAGCCAATTTAACTTCTCCTGGTTTTAGTTTACCCGAGAAGGTAGTGGTGATGAAGCCTTTTTAGGTTTGTCAGGGTTATATGGTCGCTTACATTCTTTTTTTGGCCTCTAAGGTGGTGCTGGTCATGTTGCTTATTTCATTTATTTCTTGAGAGGAGGACAAATGCAAAGAAACAACGGGGCATTCTTGAATATTAAGTGGTATTTTTGCACCACAAGGAGCGCTTTTCTTAGGCCCGGGACAGCGGTGAACAAAATTAGTATGCACAGAAAGAAACTCAATTAAATAATGGGTCCGCCACGAAAAGCATGTGAGTGCGGTACTTTGAGGGTCCCATGATTGAAACACACCCCAACTTCCAATAATGACGCTTAGACCTTGATTTTTCACTTCATCAAAAATGTTTTTTACCTCTGTTGAATTGCTTATTTGGTTTTTTTTTACAAGTGAAGCCATTGCAGTCATTCGTTGGATGAATGTGAACATGTTGTGTGTCACACACACTTGGCGGTGAGCTATTTTAAAGTTTTCGAACGTGGGTGAGCTTTGGTCGCAAAGTACGTTTTCTTCTCCTTGCCGTTGAGTTGGTTGTGGGAAAAGTGAAGGTCATATTCTTCGATTTCACTTGCCCATGGTCGTCCATGACACAAGTATTTAGGTTGCTCGGATGGGCTAGCATTCCACTTTACATGGAACATCATTTCATCGTTCGCGTCATTCTTGGCCAAAACGTAGTGGTTTTGGGTCACTTTCTCATTGTTTCATTGGCCCGTTTTCCCGTTCGCATTGCCGTTGTTTTGGTAAATGTAGGTTTTCAGCGTGGATTAATTTTTTGGATGATTTGATGATGGCGTGGTCCAAAGTTTCTTGACAATGCATCAAACCATAAAAACTACAAACCACTGCTACTGAAATCACCAACACCAAGGTCGCCGCTAGGGTAAGCATGGTGGATGTGATTTGTTCCCCGGGACACCAATGGAGAAGCAAAATAACAAATCAAATTTTCCACATCAAAGTACACCAAAGTAACCAAAATCCAACGCAACTAATAAGGCCCTCATCTCCACATTCCCTTTTTTAGTGGCAAGATTGCCGCTGATCTGACATAGACTTCAAGACGCATACCACATGTCCTAAACTCATTAGCACCAAGGTGTTGCTGTTGAACATACCAAGCAGCCCAGCGGGCTTCTTGATGTGATATAGATGAGCTTCTTGGGACTGATTGAGAACGAAAGCGAAAAGTTGAAGTCATCAAATGGATCCGAGATGGCTGTGACTTGCTCCGAAACATGGTTGTGTCCTTGTGAGTGATGAATAGTGTGATACAATCGGTGATAACTATGAGAAGGTTCCATTGTTGGCAATACTTGCCATGATTGTTGAGTGAGTCACGGCGGTCATGAAAGTTGCGGAAATTGTTATGCGGGCCATATGAATGATCTCAGCGGCCACAAAATTTCCCGAGACAGATAAATGACCTGAGCCGCACACCCCAATTTAGCCAACTCTGTATGATTCGTGGTTCCGTCAGGGTTATTGTATTCCCCAAATTCCCCAAATGTTGAACAAATGATTCACACCCATAAAGAACACCCATTGTCTTTTGTTATAGTTTGTTGTAAATTGTTTTGTCGATCTTTGTTTACCGTGAGTCATGTTTTGTGCTTCTTCCCCCAAATACACCAATTGAAAAACACTTCAATTTTTTCTTAGAAACAATATGCCGTTCTTGTAGACCATTCAACCTTTTCAATTATAGTTGCCTATACTTCCCTTTCCTTTTTCATTTGCCACTGAAGAATGTCAGTTGTGCCAGAGTTTGTTGCGTCAGCCACGTCTTCGGTATGTCCTCCTCATGAACGCACACATGGAAGAATTGTTTGAAGCTAGCCCTACTTGTACGTAATGCCCTTAACCAGCACCATCTGGTGCATGTGCTTACCTTTTTTCTTAGAAAGGTCCTCTTGCTGGTCGTCCTAGTGGGTAGAAGTGTCTCCACCGTGGCTGCGGCCAAATTGGTTTGGGCCATGAAATAGTGCAACAGGTATCCATGGTGCAGGGCGGGGCGACAAGTTGTCGCCCCTTCCGGAGGCGCCGCCCACATCTCACAGATGGCGCCCACAAGAGCATGCTGGGTGCATGTTTTCAGGCTGCCCTCATCCCGTTGCATATCAGCACAGGGCATAGAAAAAAGTTATGAACGCATGAACTGGTGGCCTACCCAAAGTCGCAAGTGGTTAGTACAATATATGCTTCATTTCATTCTATTCATCTTTGTGCCAATATGGGTTTTTCATCACTAAAGGCAATGAAAGTCCAATCTCATCATATCCAAGGATATTGCCCGAATCACGAAAGAGTGCATTGCGGTGCACGGCGTGGTTTGTTGTTTCTAACCATCTAGTTCACGTTGCTAAAATGCCCGACTCTCTTGGTCCCCCAATGAGGGTTTGTGTCCATTTTTTTATTTTCATCAACCACATATTTATTCCCATATATGCATGGAGTGAGATCACTCAGTGGGGTCCTAGTCCCACATGCAGGCCACGGCCACCTAGCATGAAGTCATAACCATGTGCCTTCTTGAACCACACCACATTCCGGGAGGCAAGAATGCATTTGTTTTGGATGACACGGCAACAAATCACATTTACGCGTCGCTTTCTGGTTCATTTGTTGCTGTAGCGGACCACCGCCTGGGGCGCCATGGAAGAGCATGCGTGCGATGCGGAAATTTCAGCCTCCCGACGATGTTACACCTCTTTCTTTGGGGCCCTTGAGGGTGTCATCCTGTGACACTAGCGGGCCCAACAACCGTTCTCGTGGATGCGGGTGGATGCATGGATGTAGGTGCTCGCGTTGAAAATTCTCAATTTTTTTTCTGAAAGCTTACATTTTTTTGCTTGTAAGTGAAAGAGGGTAGTCATGGAATTTACGGGGGTTAATTCATGACCTTCCGTTTTCAGTATCAAGTGCAAACCAAATCAATTAAGATTGTACCGCCAAATAAGTTGCGGCAAATTTAGCCTGCCATCAATGGTACGCCTCTTTGTTCAGGATCCTTGCCACGTTGCACCCGTGTACGGGTACGCCCATGGGCCCCGTGTGCGGCTGGCGCGCAATTGCTCCGTCACAAGCAAGGGAGGGGGGGGGGGGGGGGCTGCTCATGCTCAGTCTACCGCCGGGTGCCATGGTCGGGGGCTATTGAAGCTAGGGTTTGGGGTTGGCTCACGGGTTCCTGGCAAGAGGCTTTGTGAGTGGATTGGTGCCCTATGCAGGCGGCGGCACATGAGCCGGTGCCGCTTGTGTCGCCCGGTTGTCGCCGTGGCGGGTACCACTAGTGTTTTGATTGACAAATTTTGATGTAAGTGACAACAACCAATTTTCGGCTTCTCGTTTTGGTGAAAACCTTCAAAATTTCTAGCGTGAGAAATGATAGATAACTCTTTTTCGTTTCATATTCTTCAAAAATGTGATTGGTTACTTTTCGCTTTTGGCCTTCAACACGTTTACAATTATTGCATTTTTGATTTGTAATTTTTTATTTCTCATTGGACCCCTAGGGCACCATTACTTGAATCAATTTGAATTTCCTTCATGCGCAAAGCACCCCAATAGCAATACGATTGGCCATTTCCCCAACCAACAAAGCAAACATCCTCACAAAACATATACGAAAACATGTATTTCGACCTTGCATCTTGTATGGAGTTTGAGTTTCTCCAAGGGCAAACAACAATAATCATATACTATAACAATGACACCATTTCAAAACACACACTAATCGGAGTAATCGGAGCAATCGTCATCCCCATCTACAAACTTATCTTCATATTGCTGCAAGTGCCTCGCTTCAAAGGCTTTGTATTGAGGCCACAAGTGAAGGTTGGCCTTTACAACAATAATGAGCTCCACGTGTTGAGGAAGATGACGGCCGGAGTGCTCGCGAATCAAAATTGCACATCACAAGAACACCCGTGCAGCACTAGCGCTTGTTGCACTTGCCAACAACCATCGTGCTGCCAAGATGGCCAAGTGAGGAAGCAACTTCTTCTTGTCCCTCCAAAACATCCTTGCGTTGAAAGACCCATGTTCGTAGTACATACTCAGGTCATGCAATCCTATGCGATCTAAACAGCGATGCCTTTCCACCAGTACATTAACAATTTGTGCACGCGAAGGCTCAGCATTGGTGGCATCGCTGTTCAGCCGCCTATCCAAAAGTGAAGCCCTGGCACGAGGGCGCTTTGCTGCTGGGGTGTCGGCACGTTCGCTGCCGCCAGTTGCCGTAGTCTGCGTTGCGTCAATATCAGTTTGCTGATTTTCACGAAGCGCTAGTAAGTGACTTTGCAAAATGGCGTGAGCTGCATCCCAGGTAAGTCCGAGCTCATTGAAAAGTCCGTCAAACCTCAGTGCAAAACTTGGTGCAGTAGAAGCGCGAGTAGGGTACTTTTGTTGGGCTCGCATTGAAAACTCTCGCACAACTGAGCCTCCAAGAGTTGCTTGTAGCGCTCTATGAGCTTTTGAATGTGACGAGCTGATAACAGCCACGGAAGGAACATAACGGAGCTTAGCGATTTGAAATTAGCGTAAACTTGATTCCAGTGCGACGAACCTAGACAAAAGCACAACCACAGACAGTATAGGCTTGGGACATTTGCTCCATTGCAAGTTGTGCCTCCAATGCTACTTGCGCTCCCTTTTGTTGTTCCGCGATTGTAGTAAAGAGGGCCAAATCACCTGCATAGGCTTTATATTGGGTTTGGCTGAGGAAATACTCCTCTTCAGCAACGAGCACCTTGGAAGCCCCGATACTCTTTCCCTTCCATTGGTAAGAAAGATCCCAGGATAACACCGTGTCAGACAATGTCTTCCTCCTCTCAAGGGCTGATGCACCGTTGTAGAATGTACCAAGACTATCAAAAACAACAACACGGTTCTTTTTCTTGTGCACTACTTGTACATGATCGGTCAGTGGCATTGTTGTATTGCGTTGCTGCAAAAACAATTCTGAGGAACAAGATTGAACAATTGCAAAAAACCAGCAGATGAATTATTTCATAAAGTGTTTCAACGAATGCATAGTTGTGCTAGCAGATGTGCCGGCAGTGCCGCGACTGGCAGTCACCGGCAATTACGGCAGGTTATTGGCGGTTAATGCGATGGTAAGTTCTACAGCATAAAGAAATGCAATGGAATTAACTTTTGTTCACGGGAACTTTTTTAACAGAATATGTGTATATATATATATTACTACACCCCTCTCCCCTTAAATCTAGCTAACAAGCAACAACAAGCAACAACAACAACAACAACACGTCTCCTTGCCGTTTTGGCCATTGCTCCGTCCCAACGCTTCGGATCATTTGCCCATGTAGCCATCTTGGAGCCTAGGTGGTGGCCTTGCCAAATCCAAGTCTTGAGCCAGAAACTCACCGGTGGCGGCCCGGGGCGGTGGCGCCAAGTTGGGAGGTGCCCTCCCAAATCTGCGCAGTTTTGGGCCAAAAACAGCCTTTTTTTGCCCAAAACAGCCCTAGTAAGGGTTCAAAACAGCCAAACGAAGGCAAACGGCTGCTACACTTCACGTGCGGCTTAACTTTCTCGTGACCAAGGGACCTTTGGTGCCCTCTAACTCCACGATATGTCCGAGAAACAGCCCAAAAAGGCGCCAAAAGGCCCCAAAAAGTGCGCCATGTGCACCAGCACCCCGAAACCAAGCACGGGCCGTATCTTGGGCTACGTGGCCCAAAATCCGATTCCGAGGGCACCTAGTCCACCCGGAACCCCCCACTTTTTGTGGTTTCCAACCCTCAAAATCGCCCAACGAGACACATAGACCCCCGTACCAGTGGTCACTTGGTGCAGCCGGAGGGCCGGCTAGCCCACGCACAGCGGGGGCCAACGGTGGGCCCACTAGGGTCCCCGGGGCGAAAAAAATGATTTTTTCCAAAGTTGTTCCTAGACCACTTGGGATGCTCAAACAAGTGTTTTCAGGCCGTTTTGAGCCCGTGGTGGCACGTTTTGGGCCATGAAAAATCCCAAAATGCCGTGAAAATGGGCCGTTTTGGGACCAACAATGGGTCAAAAATGGGTCAAAAACGTGTTTTTACAAAAATGACCCTGGACCATTTGGGGTGCTCAAACACGTGGTTTTAGCCCATTTTGAGCCCGTGGCGACGGGTTTTGGCTCATGGAAAATCCCAAAATGCCTTGAAAGTGGGCCATTTTGGGACCAAAAATGGGTGAAAAATGGGTCAAAAACGCTTTTTTCCAAAAGTGATCCCAGACCATTTGGGATGCTCAAACAAGTGTTTGTAGCCCGTTTTGAGCCCGTTTTGACCGAGTTTAGCCCCTTCCACCACATGTATGCACCACTTTGTGCCCTTCGCGCGTACCTTAGAGCCGTGTGGTGGAGCCACCTAGAGTTGTATATATACCTTCACAAAATGTTTGACCGCTTGGTTGGTTTCACCTCCCGATGATTTTGCACCCAGGAAACCTTGACGATCTCAACAATGTGCAAAGCGGGGTATATGGCACCAAATCACAAATTTAAATCAATCAAATGTACCTAGCCACCTAGAGTTATATATATATATATATATATATATATATATATATATATATATATATATATATATATATATATATATATATATATATATATATATATATATATATATATATATATATATATATATATATATATATATATATATATATATATATATATATATATATATATATATATATATATATTGCTGTGCTTTGTTGTTGTGTTGTATTGTTTTACTGTTCAACTGGGCAGTCAATTGCCATGGCTTGGCGCCCACGCCCCGGGCCGCCACCGGTGGGTTTTTGGCTCAAAACTTGGATTTGGCAAGGCCACCACCTAGGCTCTAGGATGGCTAAAGTAGAGTCAAGCCCGAGGCGATGGGAAGGTGCACTGGCCAAAACGGAATGGTGACGTGTTGTTGTTGTTGTTGTTGCTTGTTGCTTGTTAGCTAAATTTAAGGGGAGAGGGGTGTAGTAATACATACATATATATATATATATATATATATATATATATATATATATATATATATATATATATATATGTATATATATATATATATATATATATATATATATATATATATATATATATATATATATATATATATATATATTACTACACCCCTCTCCCCTTAAATCTAGCTAACAAGCAACAACAAGCAAGCAAGCAAGCAAGCAAGCACTTCTTCTCACCGTTTTGGCCATTGCTCCGCCTCATCGCTCCGGGCTCTACTCTACTCTAGCCATCTTGGAGCCGAGGTGGTGCGCTTGCCAAATCCAAGTTTATAGCCAAAAACTCAGCGGTGGCGGCCCAGGGCGGGGGTGCCAAGTTGGGAGGTGCCCTCCCAAATCTACGCAGTTTTGGGCCAAAAACAGCCATTTTTCACCCAAAACAGCCCCAAAACGTGGGCAAAACGCCCAAACGAAGGGATACGGTGAGTACATTGCACGTGCGGCTTGGCTTCACTGTGTCAAAGAGCTCTCTAGTGCCCTTCAATTCCACGATATGTCCGAGAAACGGCCCAAAAAGGCGCCAAAAAGCCCCAAAAACCTGTGCAATGCGCACCAACACCCCGAAACCAAGCACAGGGCGTATCTTGGGTTACGTGTCTCAAATCCGAATTCCGAGGGCACCTAGTCCACCCGCAAGCCCCCACTTTTTGTGGTTTCCAAGCCTCAGTATCGCTTAACGAGCCACTCAGACCCCCGTACCAGTGGTCACTTGGTGGAGCCGGAGGGCAGC
>OZ038390.1:34872378-34917378 GCA_964036045.1 Eutreptiella sp. 'Long Island Sound 2002'
GCTTCAGCAGCCTGAAGATCAGCTTGAGCTTGAGTAGCTTGAGCTTGAGCAGCCGGAAGATCAGCTTGACCTTGGTTGAGCTGTAACTTAAGTTGATCATACTGAGTATTTATGGCTATGACCTGATCTTTGGCGTTGACAAATTCTGCTTCGAAGGCATTTTTATCAACCTTGAGATCGTCGTTCTCCTAGATAACAGTGTTTATACTCTATTCGAGATCTTTATAAGCCTTTTCAAAGGAAGCCTGTTCCAAATTGAAATTGTCATTGTTCTGACGAAGGGTTTTTTCAGTGTTGTCAAGCTTCTGAATAAGGGCTTGAGTCTGCTGAGTAAGGGCTTGATTCTACTGAATAGCAGCTTGATTGCAAGCTTCCAGTTGCTGAATGTACACGTTTGTATTTGTTACCATAGATGAGTATGGAGAAATAGGCAACACGTCAGTAACGGTAGCTTGGGGGGCAAGAGTTTTGATGATTTTGGCGTGCGCGGTATTAAGAGAGTCGTGGAGACAAGCACCATCATTAATGAATACCGTTTCATCCACCACCTGGGAGGACGTGCTTGTTGATCGGAGATGAAATCTGTGAGGTACGGAATAAGTATTTCTCATGGTCCCATCGCTTTCGATCGTATAAGCAAACTCTGCGGTCACACCTGTGACAATGTGTACAGGGGTGTGAACACCTTGGGGAGGGTGTACAGGGGTGTGAACACCTTGGGGAGGGTGTACAGGGGTGTGAACACCTTGGGGAGGGTGTACAGGGGTGTGAACACCTTGGGGAGGGTGTACAGGGGTGTGAACACCTGTGAGAGGGTGTACAGGGGTGTGAACACCTTGGGGAGGGTGTATAGCGGTGTGAACACCTGTGAGAGGGTGTACAGGGGTGTGAACACCTGTGAGAGGGTGTACAGGGGTGTGAACACCTGTGAGAGGGTGTACAGGGGTGTGAACACCTTGGGGAGGGTGTACAGGGGTGTGAACACCTGTGAGAGGGTGTACAGGGGTGTGAACACCTGTGAGAGGGTGTACAGGGGTGTGAACACCTGTGAGAGGGTGTACAGGGGTGTGAACACCTGAGAGAGGGTGTACAGGGGATTGAACACCTGTGAGAGGGTGTACAGGGGTGTGAACAACTGTGGGAGTGTCATACTCATTCTTGAAAGCGCCATTACAATAGTAATCGGTGAGCTTTTCAATAGTGGTATAATCGCTCTTGAACTTATTGTTCAGTATTTTGAGGGTTTCCATGTTGCGTTTGATTAGAGCGTTGGTCGTTTCAGGATCATCGACTGGCCAGTCAAACAAAGAGACAACGGATACCAAAACATTTGTACCATTCACGGCTCTAGAAAGAGGTGGGCGCTTTCAGCGCTACCGCAAACGCTGGGGAACGCTGCGAACTACTCATCGGGTTGTAGGCGCCTTCTTGTAAACATCAATGGGGGCCTTTGCCTCTTCCAACTTGGGGCTCCGTTGCGGTGGGTGCCCACTCCTCCGAAGGGCCATGGACCACCTTTGCCAACCGCACCCGATTCCGTCCGCTTTGTCCGCCTCCCTTGGCCTGAGGCGCCCAACGAAGAGACTAATGCGCCGGCCCTCCCCTCAGGGACGTCATAGATTAGGTCCGTTTCCTGGGTACCTTGCAGAAGCTGATGACGTGGCATGGTAATGCAACTCGCGTCCGGTTTCTGTTCCACCCACCCCTCCCCAAAGGTTGTGGCATGCAATTCTTGTAGAGGATCACAAAATCCTCGTGTGCCTCACTATACTCCGGAGCCACCATCTGGAACACCATGAGCTCGACCACACGAGGTGGGTGGTGGCCAATATCCCCATCCAATGAACAGTTGTGGCTCCCCCTCTCCATGCAACTGTGCCAACACACTCCCGTATGCTGATGAACGTGTCCCAGTCACGTTTTTCAGCCAATTTTCGTCACCAACTATCATTGCACCTTTTTGCAGTTGGAGAAGGGAGTACCACAACATTTCTTCAAAGCTTTGCAAGCTTGAACTTGCAAGTTGTGAACCCGTCCACGGTGGATGTGAAGACCCACGCTTCGGCCCACCAAGACTTGACCTTCTCCTTGCTCTGTTCTATGGGCACACGCAATTACTCAGGCACGGATGGCTTACGGAGTTACATTCCGGTTGGTGCTCCTTGACAACAATCTAGAGTCCATCGAAGGTGCAATGTTTGTCGACATCAGGTAGGTTGTTTCGTGTCTTTCTGCATGCCCCCAGGTAATGGTAACACTTGGTATACCAATTGCACCTATAGGAAAAATCAAGAAAATGTGCCAATCAAACTTGGATCGGTCCAACCACAACAAACCAAAGAAAATGCCACTTAGACACGACTAAAACATGCTAAGTCATCATCGGAAAGAAAAAAATACAATGCATACAGAAACACGCAGAAAAATTGGCATAGTTACAATACAAAGAGAGGGGGGGTTGAAGGGCAACATTACGATATCTCTATGAATGTATCGAAGCCAACCAAACCACGACCCATCAGAAGCAAAAACTTACACATGATACTCAAGAGCAGTGCCATTACCATGGTGATACAACGCAAGTTAATGTGTGCTTAGCAACAGTCTGATTAGCCTTGATGCTCGAGTTCTAGAGCGGCACTGGTCATTTAGTGTTCCAAAGCGCCGGCGTTTTGGATGGTTGGGGGGCTACAATTTTGGACAATGTCCATGGCCAAGGCAAGCTCCCCATATGTTGGATGGCCAACGCAAATGAGTTGGTGGTAGGATTTGGCCTTGTTGTTTCTAGTGTTTGTGAAGCCTATAGTTTTGCAAATAATAAATGCCACAATTTAAAAAAATCATTGCTTGGGATGATGCACATCCATGCAAGAAGTTGACCCCAACCTACAGTACACTTACTGCATTGATACCTTCCATGAGGTGCTTTACAATAGGCAAGCAATGTGGTACAAGCAGTAGGCAAACCAAGAGGTGCAGTGAAGAGCACGAATGAGGAGCTTCCACAAGGACTACGAAGCCAAGTCAATGATGTGCCATGATCATTGAGCTCAAGTTTGTAGCCTTGTTGTCCTCCAACTTACCACACGGCCGCCAACACACGTACAGCCACCAAAGCGGTGGGTAAGTGTGCCATCTCATTGTGCGCCTCAGTATAGTGGCAATGGGAAAGCGCCTCCTCATGTTGTTTCCTCTTAGTATCATGATGGGTTTCGGTACAAAGATATCGGTGACTTGTACCTGCTTTCACACTACCCCTTGGCACACTGTGCTATATTGGACTGCGTACCCCGCTTCACCAAACAAGGAATTTATATGCCCCTTCGCAGCAATGGAAGCAGTTTATGAAACTCATCCAAGAGGGGTGGGTGTCACCAGAATTTTCAGTTCACTCATGAGAGTTTTCCAAGCTACTAATCCCTTTGACAACCTGAGAGCCCTCGGAGCACATGGCAACAAGCAAAACATAAGTCACCGCATGGCCTACAAATGGTGGTCGGAGGATTGCCACGACCCCAATAGTCCTACTATCAGTACAAATAGAGTATGGCAATAGAAATACGTGAGCAAAATCTTTACGTTGAGGGTCAACAAGGAATAGAAAGTCTCAAAACCACTCCATGGTTAGGGTAAGGCGCAAGTACGCAAACAAAATCAACCAAAGACAACCATGACGTGTTGCCGCCATCAAGAGTACCAACACGGTAGTCGAGTCCAGCTGAGGACAGTCGTCACAATGGGCAACATATGTAATTGCACAAGCGCTTTGGCGATTTTACAAAAAATTGCCAACTTGACCTACAATGCAAAGAAGGACCCTCATTGAACAGCGCTAGCTTGATGCCGTATGATGCACATAGTCTAGAAACGAATATTCTCATGCTTAAAACTTCCAAAACTTCGAAAACTCGAGGAATAAAGTCTCGAAATTGCCACAAGAGCAGGCGACCGCCATATTCATCGCCCGCGCACACGCGCAAAAAAACAGGGATTTTCACTGTGAAACCATACATTTTTGGCTCAAAGAAAATTGGGATCAGTCCATTCTTGCCCTTTCCTACATTTTCCTGGCCTCAGGGCTGGTCAGAAACTGAATTTTCGACCCTAGGGCGGGGGCAGGGATCTCCGTACAAGTCATCTCTGTTCACTTTTCAAATGCAAAATAGAGTTTGTCTCGTCTCTTGGTCTTGGTACGTGAAGCACCGACCCCCTTCTTCAAGGGAAACATGGTAGACAATCTATCATCGATGATGTTGTACGTCCAATGGGCATACATAACCGCAAGCCACATCATCTGCTTGCACCTCGCAATCCGTGCTGAAATCACACATGCATTTTACACGTTGTACGTGCTGCAAGCTGAGCCAACCGTCCTCCACATTGTCATAGATGTACCTCAACTTACGACGCATCTGCGAAGGCAATCGGTTACGGTTTCATCTATACATGTGTCCAAAACCCTTCCAATTTTTTTGGCCTGCACCCAATGTTGTAAGCATGGACAATAGGTCCACGGCCAAGTATTGAAGAGGCCTTAGTGTACCATACGCTCGACTAGTTTGCGCCGTTCACCGACTCCAACACCTCAAGACCATGGATATTAGCTCCAACCTAGTATGGAGGGTGTCATGTCCTAAAGTCGCCATATCACTTTAGTTTCTGTGTTGCCTTGTTCTTTGGTGTTAGGTGTTTCAATGCATTCAGAGTAGTGTTCCACTCATAGGTGTTCAAAGCTAGCATAGAATACAATGGAACGACCACGTATGCTAGAACCATTGCGTCGCGTGCAAGTACTCCCACCTCACGTCCAATAGCCCCCCTACTTTCTTTTGCAGTGCAACCTTGCTGACAAACGCCTTCTTGCGGCCATTGTGTACCTCAAATTTGAGAGACGATAATATGGTGCCGAACATGTGCTCTTTCAACTTCTTCATTCAAGGCCACATTTTCTCCAATGGCGTGATTGCCCGTGCAATTGTTTTGGTCATGGCAATCGTGTTTTGAAAGCTAGGCTAACGGAGGGCCTAGGGAAGGCAGGCGCCTTGGCAACGGGGGTGTCGGAGGCGGGGGCTGGCATTGCGACAGGAGTGGTGGAGCCGCGGGCAGAGAAGTTGGAGCCAGAGCTAGACGAGGTGGACATTGCAGAGAGGAGGCGGATACTCAGAAAAAATAATGTAAAACAACGCCAAAAAGTATCTTGAATTTCGTGAACTTTTGGAACGTCCCGCACCTGAGGCAATGATGGTCACCACTTTCATAGTGACGTCTCTGGACTGGCACATGACAAACACTGGCAACAGCTCTCGTGTAATCTTCCTTCTTAGACCTAGACTTTCTCTCGCTGAGTGTACACGTGCAGCCGGTTGATTCGCTTGCATCCGACCGTACGTGGGGAAGCATTGAAGCATTGATTGTGTGTTTGTGGACATGCTGATACTTTAACATGGTCTTGCTTCATACCTCCTTCATCCCAAGTAGGCTCTAGGTGTGCAGTACGAGGATTGGGTTTGTTAAAGAGGGTAGAGTCAGTGACAAGCACGTGGTCCCCCGTGAGGCTACATGCAATCGCCAAGTACCACACTGTTGAATACTCCAAGGCTCAAGCCACACACACTCAAAGATTGCACAAAGCACTACATGCTGCATGTAGGCGTGGACAATCTATTTTCCCAGACCCAAGGAGTCATTGTAGCTCTAAATGAAGTCAAAGTTGGGTTGCAAGATTGGCCTAATGACTTTTGCACTATTTCTAGGGTTGCTCCCACTTTGGAAATGAATACAACTCAGATGTTGTTGGCACAGACACTGATGGGTCCTGCACCTAGGTCCGCTCACGTCAACCCCATCCTCACAGGCCCAAGTGTTGAAGACCTATTGAACCCGTGGTTACTCCAATTGAAGGGTGTTACAAAGCAACCCCAGTATGATAGGAATCCTCAAAGATGGCCGGTGTTTTCTAGAGAACTCTTTTATGGGCACCCAACAACAAGATCGGTGAAGACCGTATGCTCAATTCTTTCATTAGTTGTCTTGAGGGAACCCTTCTGGACACTTCGGTTAAGGAATTGGTTGGTCGTGCTAACACGCGCAATCCCCCAACCTATAAGGAGTTGTTTTGCACCTTAAGAACTCCTGGATCCACGCTCCCGGAAGATCATCAAAAGCCCAAGTTCCACAGCCACAATAGAGAATGGAGACGTAGGGGAGGGGGGCTTGGATGGCACATGAACTTGCAACTTAGCAGCAATACTAAAAAAAACAAGGTTACAAAGATGTGCTTCTTGATGTTGCTCTTCTCTTGGATGAACCACTTCTCAAGACAAATGGTGATGAACGCGGTGAATCGTTTCCAAGCTTGATTACATAAGTTTATGTTGCTTTTGATATCTTGGGAATTGTTCATGGGATTTGGATTGTTAGGATCATCAATACATTTGTACCAGGAGTCATCCGCGATAACTCCCCAGGACCTGTAGATTATGGGTGGGCTTTGGTAACACTGGGCATGATTTCCAAAAGGGTGTGCCCCAATGCAACAAGAGTCTACATTTTCTCCATGGCCTCATCTCAACAACAGTGTCCGTTATTGAGATCAAGCCTCGTCCCGGTTTCAACCACTCACGAAGCTCACCTTGCAGGACTCACCTTGCAAATTGATGGGTTGTCAACTGCTGCACAATTGGAAAAGACCAAATGCCTATCCGATGTGTTTCCTCAACGAGGCGTGGCTTTGTACAATCCATATTTGGTGTTCGGTGCGGCCGCCCCCTGAGCATGATAGAAGAGCTCTACAGAGCCGTGACCCCTACAGAGCCTTTGCAACCCGTTGCTAGCACATCAAACGGGAGATAGGTTGACAAGACTTCACCCATGTGGTGGCCCTCACATGCTAGCACCTAGCCAGGGCATGCTCTGACACACTGTCTGAGTTTGGTGTAGTCAAAATTGGCTTGACTATAGTAGGGGCCGTAGTGTGGCCCCCCTTGGTGTCGTTGGTAGGGCGGGTTGATGAACCCCCTCTCCTTATGAAGCCATGATGGGCTCCACTTGGTCCTCCCACGACCACTCCATGATGGTCCACCGCACGGTCTGGACGCGCGGGAGGCAGGCCGCTAGCTAAGGTTGGGCCTTGCGGGTTCAGACAAGTAAATTGTGGGGGTTGGGGTGTCCCACAGTAAGGGGGTCAGAAACCAGCACGATCCTGATGGTTTTGCCCAATTTATGCCCCCTTTTTGGCTTTGATATGATGTGATGTGGGTCAAAATGCATTTGTCACACCCAAATTGAGGGGGTATAGTGAGTGAGACACCATCTGCCACAAAAATTGCTCCATAGTAAGGGGGGCTCACATAAGGATACCTTACTATGCACCCCCTTACTGTGGGACACCCCGGTGGGGTGTGTGCATGTGCAGGTGGAGGTTCTCCCAAGACCGGAGGTGCAAGGAGACGAGGCATTGTTGCTCCGGGGTCAGTCAGTGTTCCTTTGCTGCGCTTTTCAGCCACCCGTCGCACTCCACTTAGTGTTGGCGGGGCTGATTGTGAACAAGATTGGTCTCCGCCACCCAAATTTCATCAATAGGAATAGGCACCACTAGGCAAGTGGCAATGGCACCCAGCGTTCATGACTCCCAAAAAGAGACTTAGAGTTCGTGCTTTTCGGAAGGGGCAGTGTCTAGGGTTGGTTCCATGTCCATTTTTTTGTGCAAATGAATGGGGGGTTGGTGATGCAGTGCGGGAAGGTTTGCAGACATAGTGCAGCGACCACAACTGTGTTGGTGAGGCACACAGGGCTCTCTACGATTGCACCATTCAACGCACCTCTTTGTCCTTTTTGCACATGCTTCCCTACCTCGGGAGCAAAATGGATCAGAATTTCCTTCAACAATGTACTGTGCCCCAAAGTGCCCTACCATTGTCAAGGTGTGTGTCGGGCCTTCGGCATACAATGTGCACCATGTGACACCACAGACCCAGGTGGTGTTGGTGGAGAAGAATGTTTCCCCGGCCGCTTTATGGAACTACCCCCTCAAGCAGGCAACGGTGGCATTTCCCCCCTACGAAGGTAGCCACCTCGTACCTCTACCTTGTACTATGCATGACGCACCTCAACATGGAAAACCATTGCTTACTAGTACACTTTTTCTATGGACATAGATTTTAATGAGCTTCAACTACAAACCTTAATGGACAAGCCATTTTCTTATAAAGTTTTGGCTGTTAATACATCAATTCCGCCAAGAAAAAACCGTCGTTAGGTGCCCGGCACTTTTTTTTTCATATCGTCTACTCTATGTGCTACAATTCTATTATTCTTGCCCGTCATGGGTGCCCGTATTTTTGCCCACCGCTCTTGTAGGCCTTGCCTACGCGGCCCACACGGTCATGGGTGCCCGTAATTTTACCCGCGGAAAGCCTACACGGACAACCCGTCAAGAGTGCCCATAATTTTACCCGCACTTCATGTAGGCTTTGCCTAACAACCCTTAGGCGCACCGGCAACGAAAAGACGGAGTATACTGCAAGATTGCGTCATGTTGCAAGGCATGAAGACACGAGGATTTTGAAGCCTCCGTGACAATCAAGAACTTGATGCGCTCATATGGGCCGCCGATTGTCCAGGCACCAAGCAGGTGGCCTGCTATGTACCCACTATGAACGGAATTTTTGAATGAGTGCGCTCACTTTGCTAATTTTCAGCCCGTTTTGCCTGTTGTGCCTTGTCTTTGTGCCCGTTCGCGGTGCTTACTTCACTTAAAATTCATAAAAATCGTACTGCGCTATTTGTAGCTCGAGTAGGTCATAACGTAGCTTAAATTCGCAAATAAAATTCGAATTCGCGTTCGCGTTCGCAACCTAAATTCGCCGCTAAATTCGCATTCATATGTGCCTTCACATTCGCGCGAACTTCGCGCGAATATTCTTTGCTTTTCGCGCCTTTTGTTACGACCTCACTAGCTTTCGCTTTTTCTGTGACCATGTCCAGCTAGCAGTCGATCCCCATGTCCCAGATCGGGTCCCTCTCCCTCCCCGACCCGACCGACGGCACCCTGGGCCACTACCAGGGCCTCGCCCTTCGCGCCGGCACGTTGGAGGAGGCCACGTACACGGGGGGCCTGGCAGTAGAGGAGGTGGTGGGGTGGGCGAAAGGGTTGGCCATGCCCCCCCACGTGATCCATGTGGACATGCGCACCCCCGAAAGGGCGGGATGGTTGGGGAAAAAAGGTTGGGCCACTCTTCTTTTCCGGGAGTTGCAGGTGGCCCTCCCGGGGTTGCGGGCCGTCCGCCTCATTCCCGCCCGCAACTCCCTGGAGAGCCTTTTAGGAATCATGGCCACGCACACCGTGGGCAAGCCCAACCCTGGCCTTTGTGCCATCTACCCCACCACTGGCCTCGTTCACTGCCCCATGAGGATGGACATGATTGCCATCAATAACTATTTTCCTGCTGGTGAGCCGCAGGCTAACCATTCTAACCTTCCTTTTCAATGGCAGGGAGTGCAGGCCCAGTGGTGGGACGATATGGGCATCTTGCCCAGCCACCCGACCAAGCCCCCTCTCCACCACATCCCCGATATCATTGTGCCCACTCTCCATAGGATGAAGGGGCTCGGTTGGTATCGGAAAATCGCGGACCCCCCCCCCTTCATTACGCCCGAGCGCCCCTTGCGCACGGCACCCCTGCAGGACCCCCCCTCGTATGCCACCGCTAACCCCTGTGTGAAGGCTGACCGCCCAGCCCCCCCGATGGCCGTCAACTTCGTGGACGGCCTCGGCTACACAGTCCACCGCGATATTCTTCTCGCGGAGGACTGCAAGACCACCTGGGGAAAGGTGGAAAAAATTGGGGGGGGGGCGGAACCAAGTTCCTCAACACTTTGACCCGGTGTTCAATGTGAAACCGGTGGAGGAACAGAGGAACGACCCCACCCTTCCTCAGCGGTACCAGTCCAAGTCCTCCAAAACCGGGGGGCCGGCTGGTGCCCTTATTAAAAAGTTTATTCAATCCATGCAGGAGCGTGTCCCCGATCCGTTCGAGGACTTGTTTGAGATGCCGTGTTCGGTCATCGTGTCGGGTGCTGAGTCGGGGGACCAGCTCCCGCACACGGATGTCTCCACCGCCCCCGACATGCTCCCCCCCCTTGACCGCCACCCCTCCAGCTGCCACATCTCCACCTTCTTGGCCCTCTCCCCCCAGTACCGCCTCAACATCCAGGCGGGAACGGCGCTGGGGGAGGCCACGGAGGAGAGGTGGGACGAGGTCCTCCTCCAACAGCGGGAGGTCCTCGTCATGGTCAGCACTGCCCGGCACCACCGGCTCCCCTCTCCCCCCGGGGCAAAAGATGCAGGGGGCACTGTTTACGCAGTGGACCCCCGATCGGCGTCGTTCGGGGGTTAAGCCGAATACAACGCATCAGGACACCCCCACCCCCCTGGAGCTCAAGGACTGCGTCGGCCTGCTGGGATGGGGGGGGGAGGGGGAGGAGCCACAATGTGACCCTGATCTTTGTGCCACAAGCTCCCGTGACCATGTCCCAAGCCTAAACCAGCTCCCAAAGGGCCAAGGAGGGTAGCAAACAAGAGTGTCATTCCTTGCATAGAATGTTTTTTTATTTAGACAGAAGGTTGATTTCCCCCACCTCTTGAACACTTTTTGTGGTCTTCTTGCAAAGAAAAAGGAATGGTGTCCTCTGTGTGGCCATGTCCTCGGATGTGGCGTGGCGGCGGGGAGGTCAAGACCATCACCTAGGTTAAACCACAGTGCCTCTGGTTAGCTCTTGGTTAGCCGGACACACCCTAGTCGAGGCACCACAAGACACCTGCCAGCACCTCATCCAATGAGAGAAAATCTTGCACAGGAAGAAAAAACCTAGGCTCCAAACCACCAGCCCCCCATCCCACTCCATGCAAATAAAATTTGCAGGCTGAAATTGATGCACACGCCGCCAATTCTGGATAGAATCTTCCACAGAGAACATGGAGCTTTCACATGGCTGTCCTTAATGCCAACGAAACAAAAACCAAAAAAGCTGCCGGCCTCCAGTACCCTCGGACCTCAGCAGAGCGCCAGGTGGCGAGTATTCTGTCGGTCACCTGCCAACCGGCGTCTGCTGCCGGTTAAGCACCAACCTGCATCAGGTGGGTGTCAACCCTGGTCGATTACCTGAATCCTGCCACTGATAACCTGAGGCCCTCAGTCAAGGAGGAAGAAATACATCATTCGTAAGGGACAGCTGTACACATTAAAATGCTCCTCATAGGCACAAAGTGCAACTGGGGCGCCATTCTTTGTGCTGTATCAGGGTCCCCAAAGCAGGAGGAGTCAAATGGCCACCCCCCCCACCCCTTTTTCTCATAGGGTGTGTGACATGTGGGAGGGCTTGGGCCACTGAATACCAGTCTCCAGTCCTCCTGCTTGGTTTGAAATAGTGCAAACAAACGTTGGTGAATGTGTTGCCCTCTCATGCGTCCGTTTCTTGGATCACGCGACAATGTTCAGTCCCACGGAGAAGTTAGAGGATGGGTGGGATCGGTAAGAGAGGGGGGAAAGGCAGAGCTGCACAAGTTTGGCCCAGACATGTAAATGTGTGCTGGGCAATGCCTCCTTTATGCCCTGTGTATAGAGACGGTGTCTGAATGTCTGACTCTGGGGGGCCAAAGGACACAATGACTGGTCATGTGAGCCTGGAAAAGCAAGTGTAGGCACCGCATCACAGAATGCACCACATCGTGTTCTATTGAACCACTTCCAAACTTCGCGACATGTACCATACCACAATTGAAACACATGGTGCAACACATGACAATGCTTCTAATGGAAAAAACTGCATGTTCTTCATAATTCTGACACCTTGTGACCAATGTTTGTCTAGCCATGGGCGGGAGTGGTTGAAAAGTGAGAGCTGAGTCCCCCTCCCTTGTGAGAACCACTCCAAAACTACACTTTACGAGACCAACCGGGGAAAATTTTGCAGAGCACAAGGAAAGGAAGCAGAAGTGTCCTCAACCTCAACCCAAGCCCAAATGTAAAACATACTGGTAATCCGATGCCCTTGCACTTCTCCCCATTCGCCTGCCCTATCGGGGAGGACTCGTCTGACGTTGCGATGGCTGAGGCCGAGCATGTCTTTGTGTTGGAGACAGAATGCTGCCTGGGAATCCCATGTCCTGGGTCTCCCAGTACTTGCGAAGCAGATCCTGCAGAACTTGACCGTCTTGGAGATAATTGGTACCTCATGGTGAGCCAGGTCCGCAGATGTCTGGGCCGCAGATGTCTGATGTGCCATCGTAAGAACCACAAAAAACCACAACACGGTTTCTGTGAGAGAAAGTGCAAAAGATGAATGTCCCCTGCATATGTGAAACCGCAGAACAGGGTTGGTTATAAAGTCTTATGTCTGAAGTCTAACGAAGAAAAGATAAAAAGCATAGAAAGCGAAAAACAAAGCAAGGATGAACAGGAAGAAAATAGCACGGTGAACATCAATGAGCACTTCTTTCCGCCAATGGAAGATGCGCATTCACGGGTAGGACAACTAATAGTCATCGGACAATTGGCGATGCCCTGTGTCCTAACAGCTGCCCTAGGAGACATGCCAATCTCCTTTCCTCCTTCATTAGTTTTCTATTTTTCATTGAATTGCGCCCCACTAGTTGTATTTTTGCCAACGTTGCGACCAACATTGGTGTATGTACATATTGTTTTTGGATATTGTATTTGTTTTGCCTTTTGCGATAGATTGAAGGAATTCTTCACTTTCTTAGGCTAACCTAATTGTATTTGATTTCATAGCGCTGACAAGGGAAGGCAGTCGTGCACAGCCAAACAAACAAACAAACAAAGCAGGCACAAGGGGAGACTGCTCACAGGGCCATTAGGCTGCAGAGAACATGGGCATGTGTCAGTACGCGGTGGACCCTCAAAGTTACGGCCAAGGGCGTGCCAGCAATTCATGATAAGACATGTTGAAGCACTCTAAGTTAGGGCCGAGTGCGTGCCACACCATCTGTTCATAACTTGCCTACTCACAGCCAACCCCAGATCCTTGCATACATCCGGGTAACACCACACCATGCGCCCTGCAGCTCCGCCTTTCGTCTCCCCTTCCGACTTCCAGATTAGGTCTGGTATGGCCTTATTGAAAGTAAGGCATCTGATGGATACAAGAAGAGAACTCATAATGTCATTGAAATATCCGGAGAAATTCATACCATATCACGATCTCAGTCTCATGCTGCCCGACGACCCAACAACCAAAAACATAGCAAAGCATTGAGAAGGAGAGTAAAAAACCCTCACTCATCTTCAAACACATCATCACCATGATGAGCAGGCAATCACACACAAGGTTCTGTCCATGGCACACCCTACCCAGTTTCGGCCCAATTAGTACACCTCACCTCGTTGTGCCATGCAGAGAGGGTTCAAGGAGTGTAGCCCCCTCTGCCACCCACTGATCGACTTGGTGCATGGAGAAGCACCGGTGGAGCCTGTATTTGTGCCACATTGCATATAGCTTGGGGCGCCACCAATGCTTCGGCTACGAGTGGTAGCCCATACCCCAAATGAGAGAGCGTATATTCAGGCATATATCCATACATGACAAGGAGTACCACAGGGATTTGAGAACCAGGGAGGGGAACTTGGATCGCCAAACAGATCAGGCATTAGGCGACCGTCTATGAACCCAACGTGTCCATTCCACGGGTGTATCCACTAAGGGTGGGGACAGACACTTAATTGCTTTTCTAGTCAAGGAGAGTGAGTGTGCATTGCGGGACACCTCTGCTTCCCCCCAAACCACACACTCCCCATGTGGTTCCCACTTCAGTGGAATTTTGTATATTGCTCCCAGGACAGCTGCCACTGCAGTACGCACGTCCTCCCTCAGGTGGGAAGGAACATTAATGGAAGCAATGTATATGTTGTCTCGGTATCGTGAGAATAACACCACTGGAGTGGGGTCTGTAGCATCCGTGGGCAGGGGTGAACCAGGTGAGGCAGGGGCATTGCACTTAGGGAGGGCCCATGGTTCAGGAGTGCAAACTTCACCCGTGACTGCTTGCAGGCAGTCGAATTTTTGCATGAACTCACGGGCCTTATCACGCTGCCTCCGTGGGGTATGGGCGATAATATTTTCCATCCTTCCCTCCGCCCCCCCATCCCAGGGTGGATGGCTCTGGCACTCTACCGTTCACTGGTGAGGCAGCTTCTTGTTACCGGCAGTCTGAAGCTTGCGTGACCTCCCCTCGGTATGCTTTTTGTTGCCGGCCAGTCGGCGGACTTAGCCCTGGGACGTGCCCACGTCTGGGCAATTGTTGCTGTTGGGTGTTGGATTGGAGGCTCGGGTGGGGCTGGCCAACCGGGACGTGGTGGACGACGTCTTCAGCCCCCCCGAGGTGGAGCCAGGCCCCCCAGTGTGCACACATGCACCATCCCCTGTTCCTCTCCCGCTCCGCACACGGCATCTCCCCCGTCACCGTGCGCGAGGGGGAAATCTTCCTCTGGAACGGGGCGTACGAGATGGAGATGGTGAAGGCGGACTCGACGGACGGGGACGCGGAGGTGACGTGGGCACTTGGGGCTACGCTGCCCCCCACGCGCCCGGCCCCCGCCTGGCGGCTGCTGCACGCTGTGCCGGAGTGGAAGCGGGCGAAGGAGTCCAAGAAGGGGACGTGGATTGTGACCTGCCCGTGTGAATGCGAGGTATGCATTGTTTTCTACCCCGTATTCGCGCCAAGTTCTCGCGAAGTTCACAACCGTGTGCTTCGCATTCGAATATGCTCATTCGGGAATTTGTCGCGAAGTCGCGCGAATTTCACATGAATATTTACATTTTATTCATTTTCCATTTCATCTCCTTCTCAGGAGGCATCGCATTGCTGGCTGCCCGACCCCCGAGCGGCCGTGGCCGCCCAGAAGCGATTTCGCCCGGCCGGGCACACCAGTGCCCCTGCACTGCCGGGCACGGGCACGGGCACGGGCGGCCACCTGTCCTTCGACGTGCCCTCGAGTTCGGGCGGCGCCCCGCCCGCTGACATCCGGCCAACCAAGCCAGTAGTGTCACCCTGCGAACGGCCCTTTTTAACCCTTGTACATTACACCGGGGCCTGAACTTGCTGCGAACTTCGCGCGAACTTCGCGCGATTCCTTGCAAATGTGCGACCGACCTAGCCAACCACTGTCTTGGGATTTTTTGCGAACTTCGCGTGAATTTGTACAGTGTTTTTGTTTAATACGGAGGCGCAGTACCTCACTGCCCATTTAGTGGAGGGAGTACCATGGGAGGACGTGTGGGTCACCATGCAGCAGCTTGCGCAGCCCGCATAGGAGGGGTTTGTAGCCAAGACGGGGGATGACACGGAGCTATACGGAGCCTTTTGCCCGTTACCGGCGCGGTTGCAACACTTGTATCGTTGCCAACCGGTTGAACCCGCCCACGTCCAACAACCGGGCAATCCAAGGCTGCATTGGATGCCACTAGCAGTGGACGGCACGTCGCGGCACGAGGCGTCCTTCGTGCAATGCACCCTCGGGGGTACCCGTAGCCCGGATCAACTAGCAAGTTGGTGGCTATTGGGGGGTAGTGAGGAGTGGTCGACCTTGTACGCGGCTGCTCAAGAGGTTGACTTCGACCAACAGTTGTGGGATGCTAGTAAGGTTGTCTTCCAAGACACTTCCGGTGCCGACCGGGAAACACTTTTCTTCCTTTGTGCCGATGGCAAGGCACAAATTTTAATGGCCAATTGTAAAAATTTTAAAGCCGAGGCTCCACGAGCCATGGTTTGTTGGGTTTGCGGCCGCAATAGGCCAGACTGCCTTGCCAATTTTGGCTTGGAAGCCACCATTGACGGGCAGTGGGAGGTTGTGCTCCCCATGGGAGCCATATATAGACACATCCCGGCCAAACGTCACATTCCCGACTACGGGTTGCATGGGGTGCTGCGGGTAACTATTTGTGGTATTTCCGGCATGAGGGATGCGGTGTCGGCTGCCACTGGCAAGTCCGCGGCGGTCGTCGCCCGCAATTTTTTCCAACCGATCTTAGATGTTGCCCGCATGGCAGCCAAGACGGTAACAAAGGGTAGGATGGCAAAGGGCAATGACACCGCCAAGGCAAAGGGAAACGTTAGGCTAGAGTGTGCCGCGGCACCCGGAGGTGGGAGGCACTCATTGCCGTGTGCCTTGAAGAGGGGGGAATGAACAACAAGCGGGTGGGGGAAAAACCATAGGGGGATGTTTGTAGGCAGTGGTGGGACAATTTTGCCAAGATGTGTATATATGCATGGCGGACATCTTGGCTGTCCGGGGCAGACCTAGGAAGATTACGTGACTGTAGCATCGCAATGGGCAAAGCCCACTTACTCTTGGAATGGCCTAAGCTGTTGTGGTCACATTTGTGGATTGACCACATGTATTTTTTTGCCAGCCAATGGAGAAATCTCTCCCAATTTTCATGCTTCACCATGGAAGGCAGCCACCGTAGGCTCAAGCGCATGTTGCGCAACACAGGGGCCTAAGCCTTCTGCGTGGGCGGCTAGGTGTGCAGGTTGTCGCTGACAACCACACCATAGACGACAGCCTCTGTGCGGAGGGGTGGGACGTCACAAAGAGGTCCATGCGTAGGCAAGGCCCTATGACGGTACAACAATTGGCTAGGCGGGCCCCCCAGAGGGCCCTTAGTGACCTCAACTATGTACATACCCTTACGCAACGTTTCGGACGCCGCAAACAGCGCAAACAGCGAGCATAGAACGGCTGGACAGTTCATGGACGGCGAAGTGGACGTGCGTGTTATTGTGAATGCATACCTGTACGCAAAAATGGGGCCAAATTCGCGCGAACTTCGCGCGAAGTTTGCGCCAATTTGTCCCAAATTCGCATTCGCAAGTGTCGCAGCAAACACAGGCAAACGGCACAATACGAATAGGGCATTAAACGGCTACCATGGCCACGCAGGGTATGGAAAAGGGGTGGTTTTTTCTCGCAGGGACCTGTGTTTTTTTTTTAGAATTTTTGAACCATATCCTCCATTCCAACCCATTGAAAAAGGCCTTTTTCGGACAAAATAGTTGTTTTGGGTACCCATATTCGCTCTCTCATTCAAAAATTTCTCTTAACGGCAATTCGCAAAGGGTACATAGACCTCCTTTTGCCATGAACTGCGCGCCACCGCTTTGCAACGGGGCTTTTGTGACGGTTGACAAGTGGATGGTGGTATCACCTCACATAGCCCCTCACGAAATTGACCGCAAGTGGCCAAAGATGTCAATAGATAGCATGGGAGCTTGATAGGTCGGCAATGGTGTAATGAAAAAGACACTAAAAAACAAGCTTCTGTTGGCAACGCAGCAGCATGCAACAAGCAAACCATGCATCAAAAACAATTTGCAGCCGTTCTAAAATAAACACTGCTAGAGGTTAATTTTTGATGTTCCAATTACGCTCAAAACACACATTGATCACACTAGTCCGTGCTCTTTTTGTTTTGTGTTTGCAATTGCGCTGGCGCAAACGTGGGCTCCCATGCACCCCCGGAGGCCGAGTCTTCGCCATAATAATTTTGGGGAGGTTGTACAGGCTCTTAACACAATGGGACCACACTTGGTAGTTGAAGCCTTCCATCGCAACGCGGGTAACCTGTGGTGGGTTTCGCACTAGATGCCTTTCCTTCAAAGGGCCAATGGGTGTGGCACTAGGCTCTCGCCTACCACAAAGGAACCTTTGGGATAGAATGTTGTGGATTGTTGGCGATGGTGCAATTGTCAATTGAGGAAAGAGGCATAGTAGCCTCCGTCCGTGGGGCTTGTACATCGACTTGAGGGTGTCTTTCGTTGTGGGTAGGCCATGCCTCGAGGATGAGCGTTGTGTTTTTAGAATGGGGGTGTGCCGCATTCTTAGGGGTGGAGAGTTGTATTGCACCTGTTTCCTACATTACACTTTGTCACCCTTTGTCTTCTCTGTTGATTATGTGGCACCAAAAATGAGGTTCACCATCCTACTCCCAATGTAGCTAGAACCTAGTCTAGAGACTCCCCACTGTGCTCTCGCGCCAACACTACTACGCGGGGAGGGCGCCATGCCTAGCTTCAGGCACGAGAACATCCTTCCAGCCAAGGTTGGTATGTGTGCAACATATCACCAAAACTTACACGACAAGTGGTATTATCATATGCGTGGGAAATGCTGCTTCAACAAAAAACGGTGCAAGCTATCGGAGGCAGAGCAACAACACCACATTGACAGTGCACAAAGCGCTATCTTAGTACCATGTGATTCTTGCCCCAAGCTCTTTTGTGGTGGCATGGCTTGACAAGTGATGGTGCATGGGACACAACAGCCAACCCTACTCATATTGGAGCTAGCCACTGATGCGGAAACCACTCACATGCGCCATCATCGAGAGAGGCATGTGTTTTGCCACAACCTTGAGAGACCCCAAGCCAAATATGTTAGCATTGGCAACGAGGCTGCACATGGCGGACAACATTATCATCCTCGCCATGTGCGCTGCAGCGGCCACGGAGTGGCGATGGGACACCATGGCATTGGAGTCACCATTTCAAGTGGGAACATGGGCCTCTCAAAGCTAGTTTTTGGGCTTTGTTGGGGCTACCGAAGCAACTACCACCCCCTTTCTCTCCCCCTATGTGCCTTGTACAGGGTCTGTCCCTTTGCGTTTTCTTGGTTGGTGTGTTTGAAGCATGTTTTGGTGTCGCACTTCGCTCACTCATGTGGGCCATGTCATTAATTGCATCCTGCTTCTCCATGGGCCACATGGTACCCACTAGGCCGCCTTGTGGGACCTTATATGGTGGTCGCTGGGAGCTTAAAGTTGCCATAGGCATGTCCCTTCTTTGGGTGGTTGTTTGGGCTGTGAAGGCACCTTGCCTCCAATGTGGAATTTCGCCCACTTTTGCAATCAAAAAATTTTTGCCCACGGTGTTGAATGCCGTCGCTTTTCCAATCAAAAGTTTTTGATTGGATCAATTGTTCATTAGATTTAGTGGTTCCCAACACATGGGGTGTACAAATGTGTTGTACAAAATTTTTTGTTGTGTGGTGGATGCCAATGGGGCTGACTGTGTCTGACTTTCTTGACGTTCATAAACAACATGCATTGCCTTTTGCCTATTGGCAGTGTTTTTTGTCATGGGACGTGGGAGTGGCGACAAGGGGAAGAAGGCCTTTGCCCATGTCAACTCCAGACAGCACCGGGCCCGCCGGTTGAGGACACTGCAAGAAGTTGTATCGGGGGAACTAGGAGCCGAGTACTTGGTGAGGCACCTCCCGGACACGGGGCACATTGTCCTCACGCCGGTAGACGGGGGGGGGGAGTGGTGCTCTACCCAGTGCACCATCCATGTGGGAGAAGACCGTCGCAGCGGTGTGGCGCATCCGATCGCTGCCTTAAATCGGAAACGCGGTGCGTTTTGGCATTTCATGTCCAAAAACATCTATTGCAACCAATCGGCTCTTCACCGTATCTTGTGGCACCATGCATCTAGCCATATCACACTAGCCTCAACACCCATGTGGAAGAGGACATGATAACAACCCTTTGAATGAATGAACAACTCCACCACATCTGAACAAACATCCCCGAAAAGGGTACACCCTAGCGTAGGCATACCACCCAAGTGATGTGCTCTAGCTCGAGCCATGCCAACCTCAAGTGGGTGCACACCTTATAGCTCAACACGACGCAGGAGGGAGTGCGGGCTAGCAAGGGTCATCACAATACAAATGGCCGCCCAATCACATTTTGCAAACTAAATTGAACACACCTCAACTTGGGGACAACCTACCAGGGTACTACCCCATCGAGCCACCATTTAACGGGCTCACGAAAGGTGCCGCGGAAATTTGGCCATTGCATTGCACGCAGCCCAAAACCCTTAGTTGGGCAAAGAGGTAGCATTGGAGTCCCTCGGGAGTGCCTGTTGTGCACAGCACATGCGTGCAAGGTACAAGCGGCATATGCCGTTCTCATCCCTTGGGCCTTGTGGATATATACATTGTGCACATAGAACTTTTTCCAAAGAAGGTAAGCACTTGCGTGAGGCATGCAGCCGTCTCACAGCAACATACTACAAAGCGCCAAACTTGGCGGGCCCGAAGCACACTACCAACTTTGTTACCAAAGCAACCCCAACCCCAACCCACCAAACCAGAAAGCCCCGTGCCACCCATGCAACAAGAATCACGACCAAGGGCCCCGTCCGAAGATAGCCCAATCGAACACATGGGTTACCGATAGCACACGGGCTTACCAAAGAGCGGCATTGTGTAGCGAGCGCTTGCAATCTAGGGTTGCAGCTACGATGTGTTTCCAATGAACAGCTGCAAGGCTTGAGTGTGGGCCTTGACCAACCTCAACAAGTTCCTCGCCAACTCAGCACGGTATTCGGGACATCGACAGGTGCGTATCCCTGGAGGCATCAACCATGCGCACAACCACTGTTTGGGCTTCGCGTGAATGATCACGCACATTTTTGCCTCCCTCTTGCCATGTGTCTTGATTTTCTTGGACTTTTGGGAAGATTGTTGAGTGCCAAGTGGTGGCTTTCCGTGTGCTTCTTAGATGGCACTTTCACGTCCATCAATGGTTGTTACGCCACCAAGCACAACTATTAGGTGGCGCTTCCTAGGTGCCAACACCCACCTGTGCTCCGGGCATTGGAACCAATAGACGACTGAGGGGTCCATGCGCATGGGTAGTGTGATCTGCTTGCAAGGCTTTGCCTCAATCCAATACATACGTCCGCGGAAAGCAGAGTGGTGGGCCTGCAAACAGTGATGGGGGGGATTTGTGGGTATACCGATAACACTCATTCCTAAGGCTTGAGTTTTTCGCATTTCACCCACCCTGTGCTGTGCCGGCCATTATGTGAGCAGTTGTACCTTTGGCATTGTGTCATGTTTCGGTTTCTCGTGAGGGCAAACACCGTCATGACTTTGATGACCCTCGTGAGAGTTGCGTTTTTTTTTGAGCAATACTCCAACCGTATCCAATGCAACATTTCATAAATGCCATCTCATGGAGCTTTTCTTGTGGGTAGACATGTGCGGCCTCTGTGATTGCCCGGCACACCCGCGACCCAACACAAAACTCATTTGCCTTTTGACGTTGCTCACATATGCATGTGCTCAACCAGGTACCTATTTCCCTGCAGATCCGCGGGGACGGTGAGGGCCTCCTCTTTGCTGGTGAAGGAATGTAGCTTGCAGCTTGTAGCAGCGGTCCGCAACAATGTCATGCACCACCTTCAAGATGGCCTGTAACTCAAAATGATGGCTCTCGCAATTTTGACGGCGGCTATTGCCCCCATCATACAGCCGACATCAAGTTTAGCGGCACCCGGTGAAAGATATTTGGAGTCCCAAATGCGAGCCCAATATGTTTCTACCAAGATGTGCTTGAAGACTATCCAACGTGCATGAGCTCAACCTATAACTTTGTCCTTCTACTAGCATGCATTGTCCCCACCACACACTTGCGTTGTGGCGTCGGACACTCCGTGCATGTGTTGTTGCTATGTTCCAAAAAGCTGCTTGGCACCGCCAGGCATCTATTCAGTACCTGCCCCCCGCAACCATTGGGTTTGTTTGTGTATTTTTGGATTCCTGTTTCATGTGTTTGTTTGTGCATTTATATGATACATTTGTGGCTCCCTTTTAGTTCTCTACTACTTGCGCACACGTCCAAACATATGGCACGTGTCACATATGGGATGCCTATTGTTGGAGACCACTTTTCATTGTGGTACACAATAGTGTTTTCCCTTGACCAAGCTGATAATCATCGCATACTGCCCTTGGATGCACTTGAACGGTGAATGCCACTCTAGCACACTGCGGCAGCACCGGATGTCGCGGCAACGCTGCGGGGAAAACACCAAGTCGCACTATATCCCCAAAGCCGGGATGCAGACTGTTACAACCGAACACAACCCATGGCCCTTGGAACGATGCCCGCATTTCCACGGCTAATGGGCCCAACCAAAGGTCGTCTTGATTTGTGGGTTGGGCATTGGGCAGCCGTTGGAAGTCCAATCAAGAACAAACGACTAGACAAATGATTGGGGCGGTAGTACATACAACCCTCAAGAGAATCATTTTGACAATACTGAATTTTGTTCCTCACAGACACACACGCACACACACCATCGCACAATCTCACACACTGGAGCTAGGTTAGGATGACCCTCTTTGTTGCGGTGTGTTGCACACATTGGGCACAAGGTGAAACACCAGCGCCCTTCATTGTTCTAGCGGTTGTAGCTGTCTGCTAGGTCCGTAATTATCTCTGTGTTTTCAACAAAAGTGGCCATCTGTTGCGGGTGCACTCATATCATGTTGCCAGCATGCACCCTGTCTTATTGTCGGCGCTCTCACTGTCTTTGGTCCAACCGCATGTCTTTCGTGCCAATTCTTCAAGCCGAAGCCCTCCGACCATTGTAATGCCTTTGCATTTGTGTTGAAAGTTGTCGCGCGTATTCCCAGGCCAGCACCTTGCAACGATCTTCCACAACTTGAGGTTGCCGGCCACCATCCGAAGCGTCAAGGTCACAAGTCACCATATTTTGCAGCTCATCAAACTTTTTTTTTCCAACCCCCAACTAAGGAACAATTATGCACCACAAGTGTAAGGAAAATGTGTTCCACTGGTTTAGGTATGTTGGGGGCTTCAATGTTGAACTTCACCATGTGCGCTTCGCCGGCTTTTAAGGCTAGGGCGTGTTTGAAGTCTACGTCACCTTCCACTACTAGTTGCTTTTTACACACATAGATTAGCAAGCTCTTGCAAAATATTCTTCATCAAGCGTCACCGCAAGACATATTTTCATGTTCAGTTTTGGTCAATTTGTCATAGGGGAACAAAACTTTTACCTTTCTGTATGCGACATTCAACATACATATGTCAAAGATGAAATTCAACGTATAGTGAAATGCAATCACAATGAGAACCACATGCAAACTTGCACACATGCTGGGCTGGAGTTCTTCGGGTCAGTCGGTAGCACAAACCATGATCCTAACTTCGTATCGCCATACCACATTGAGTCCTTTTTGTTGTGAAAGGTGTTTTGTATCATTCCTTGGCAAATGCACATTGCAGTTGTCTCGGGGGATGCAGTCGAAGACGGGGCTGAGGAGGTGGTCGGAGATGGGGTTGGGGATGCGGCCACCGATGGGGTCTGCGGTGGCATGAATGGCTCCCACATGGTGCAAGGTCAGACGAATCCTGTGTAGCAACAGACGGGAGTGTGTCACAGGCATGCAGTGCTGAGCGTCGTCAACCCTCTCGCCCTGTCCAGCGGGAGCATTGCAACTTGTCCAACAACATACACAAACCCTTGTGGACATCTTGCTAGCAATATCAAATTTGGCAATTTGCTTTTGCACATATTGAATTTTCCAATTGCTCACCAAGCACACACTTAACAGTTCACGTGATGGCACAATACTCTTAGTTTTGCCATCGGATCATATTTTACGAGCGTAAAACGGTGCTTCTCTGGTTATCAGTTAGTTGGCGGTTCGGAGCAGTCCACCATCCATCTCCCAAAGCCATGGCCCTCATTCCGATTCCAAAAAACCAATGAGCTAATTTCTACCCACTCCCAAGCCCATGCGTGTACTACTAGATGCAGGCAAGTTCCACCATCAATCCCCCCTACTCCACCGCCGCGTGGACCCAAACCGTCTGCTCCCCGCTAGCTCCCCATTCCCCCCAAACACCTTTTTCCCTTCCCCCAAAACCCCTCCATTCATGTGACTGCATTTCGGCCACCTTGGGGCTGAATAGTGGTTTGCCACTCTACTGCGCATAGCCTGATCGGGCTCGGCTTGTGTTTTTTGATGCCCTGCGCCGCTAGTGGCCCAATGTGTATGTGCTTGCCAAGCACAACACTGGCGAGGAAGCCATCCACAATAGACCCTAGGACACCAGCACAAAGCCCGCGAGGAGACCTATCTGTTTCATGAGTTGTCGAACGGCGCCGCAAGCTGTTTGCCCCCGGACATGTGGTTTTTGCTGTCAAAGCAATGCTGGACAGCCGGACGCGAACGTGCTGGGACCGGTGACTAGTGATGCCTTTTGTGCTTGCCTTGTGGTTTGCCGTTGTGTGCCTTGGCAATATCTAAATTGATCTCTGCGCTTGTTGCCTCGGATTATTTCCAATGCTTTAATGTAATCATGTTCCAACCAACCATGGGCATACAAGGCAATGATCAAGAGTTGCTCTACCACATTGGGAGCAAAAATGTGGGATACATTGGTGAAAGCAAATTTAATTATATTGTCCATGCCCCGCGGCTCTCTGCTTCATCGCCCGCGGCTAGGACATTTTAGACCAAATGGTTGTTTCTTTCAACGTTGTGTATTTACTTGCGCTTCGTGTAGTTGCACAATGCACGATGTTGCCTTGTCATCGTGCCCTACTGAAACAACTGTGAACGATTTGTGACGTTGACTCCAACTACCAAGTGAATGTCGAATGTCGGGCAAAAAGCAGCCGGCGGCAGCCCACGTAACGAATTTCCGCCACCGTTCCTTAAATGGTGTTGATGATTCACTGCAAAGAAATGTGACTCTGATGTGTGTGTTGCATGTCTCCATCCTCATTATTCAGGTGTGCGGCGGGAACACACCGGTCATGGGTCTCTAGGCCTAGACCCGTGGCGTACATTTCCTGCGAGGTGAGGCTAGGGAACCAACAACCACACACAGCGGCCTCTAGCATATGGTTGCGGTCAGATACAGCGGGCATCGGTTTGCCGGAGGTTAGTGTCAACTCTGTGCCTCGCTGTATTTCGGTCCCTACCTCGTGTCCACATGCCTTTCCAACCCGCATATTTGTGTAGTCTCACACGAGTTCATGGGCTCCGGCGGCCATGTCGCCAGATGGGGCCACTTGTGTCCGGCTTCTTACAACAAAAGGGTGATGGGCAGAGGAGAGCGAAAGTGTGTAACGAAAGTTGCGTTGATGATAGGAAAGCAACCTTTTGCTGTGAGCACGAATGATGAAAGTGCACGCAAATAGACATACATAGAGGCATATGCACTCATGCAACTGCACAATCACCTCGCATGTCACCACAAAAGAAAGACAAGAATTGAATTCGTTGTAAGAAGAGGGCAAGGGGTAAGAGAAAAGGTGGTGGGATTGGCGGCATGATTCCGGGGGAACAGTCGGGGGGGGGGGGGGGCGACCAAGGGGACAAAGAAATTTAACGACGGGAAGGAGTACTATAGAACAACAATTCAGCAATGATGGACGCTTGGGAACCATCCACAGTCGCCCGCACGCACCGCACTGGGAATACGACATTATTGTATAGGTGGAATGTCAAGCTCCACTAAGGTGTGGATTAAAGGGTCTCATAGGCAAATGGAGCAGAACCCCCGTCAGGTGCCGCGGCGGCATAACTTGCTCACAAAATGCTGCCATGAGCTAGCCAACAGCCTTTGCGGAACGGAAGTACAGCAACATGTGCATACGACACAGAGAGGACAAAAACCTAGAGTCGGTAGTGCAAAAACTTGGTGCTTGAGGGAGGGGCTGCTTTGCGTGGTGCCTTCAAAACCTTCTCGGGGGTAGGGTTGGGTGCAAGATGTGTTCCAAGGAGACCCGTACCAAGGACGAGGGAGGAGAAGGAGGACAATGGGAGATAGCACATGGAAGGGGAACAACACATGGGTTCAAGGTATGAGTGTCAGTCCTGTTCTGGGCTCAACCTCACAGATTAACACCAGGGTAGAGCTTGATGCACCCAGTTCTCACAACTACAAAAGGTAGTTTGGAAAAGCAAACGCTTGACGCATAGAGGTCAAGCATTGCAAAAGATGCATTAGATACGGAACGCAATCGCTCCTCATGATCCTTTCAGGTCATGGTCTCACCCCCGGATGAACCACAACCATCTTCCAAAATTGTTGCGGTAATCTCCGACGGAACTCGCGGATGCTTCTTGTATTTCTCGATGACTCCGATCCTCCCGGCATAGAGCAGCATTGTGTAGCTTGATGTGGCGTACTATTGCGCTAGGATGTGCAAGTCGTTGTGGCATGTACCCAAGTGCTAAAAAATGGTATTACTTTGGGGATGACAAGGAGCAGGGTTTGGGAAAGGGAGGGAGTAATTTGAGGAATGCAGGATGTGGGTGCACATTTGTGCATGTTGTTGTGGATGTACTCCTGCCTTCCTAACTCATGGGCGCCATGAAAAGTTTGCCCATCTCTTTGGTGGGGGGTATGCTTCATGTTTTGTGCTTGCACATGCTGTGTTTTTGGTGAATTGGTTACAATTGTGCACATTGTCCTAGTACCAAAGCTTCCCTAGCCACATCGTGATGACACTCATCACATGCAAAGTTCATGATTTTGCAGTGCAAGGATTTCAACAGGCGATGTTCATGATATGTGCATACAAGTCATGACTGCATTGTGCACTCTTGGGGCAACGAAGGCTTTTGCGAAGTTCCGCCCGCATCAGCCATGCGGGGTACACAGAGATAAGAGTGTCTTTGCTAGCCCAGCCATGGGTCTTCGACGAATGGCCCACGGAGATTGCATCGATGGCCTCCCAAACGCGACGCATTGATGTTCCCCGCGGGGCAATTCTACAGCATGCATGGCCCAACACTATTCACGCCGAACACACACAATCCGTTTCAGCCCCCTCCTTTAGCCTTCACCTCAACTTCTTGCCCTTGCCACAAACAAACAATGGGCCGAATGGATGGAACCTCCAAATCCTATACCTTCAACGGCAGTGAACAGGAAATCACGACCTTCTGTGCACCTATCTGCAAAAATTGATGCTAGGCTGTGTTGTTTTCTCTGGTTAAGGCTGTGAGAACGTTAATGCCTGGATACTTACTCAAACCATAATCCATAATGGAGTACTTGGGTTCAAGAAAGTGAGATGCGGGTGAATCCCTATTGGTGCATCTTCGTTTTCCACTTCTGTTGTTCACTTCCAAGTGCCACACGAGAAAGGACACATTCAACTTCCCATTGCCAGTGGAGTGTTGATGATTGATTGTTTCCATGGATTTACTCCCAATTACTCTCCATTGGCAACCCGATCTCTTCAAACGAGTGGTCGGCTCAAAAGTAGGTATTGGCACATATGCAAGTGGGATGTAGGCGGCATGGCTTCCACTTGACATTTTCAGCTGCTTTCTAAATGCTATGAGAACCTTAATGACCAAAACCTTAATTACCTTCTTAAGTGTGGATGATGGGTACAATACTTCACGTCAAGAAAGTCATGACGGTGTGTTTCCCCACTTTTCCTTGCTCGTCCAGGAATAACCACGCAAAGTATCAGAAAGGAGGTATTTCACTTCCCACTGCCAATGGACCGGCTGATTGATCACATCCATTACGTTCCAAATACCATCTATTGGCATCAATTTGTGGCAGAAAGTAATGTGTGGGAGATGTCAATGGTAGCAACCCCAACCCTCTGCAAAAGGAGCCCGTAAATTGCAGCAATCCGCGCGAGCAAGCTAGGGCGAAGTTTGCATCACGTTCATGCTCCGGAATATTTAAGAGACCTCACGCGGAGGGCATGCCCCTGATGCTTCGCTCGCATCATGACCAAAACCTAATTTCCATTCTAGGGCTTGCTTAATGTGGTACGGTAGCTAGCTGCAAACACACCACCTCTGACAGGGAAAGATCTATGATCGGACACAAGAATGATGAAGGTGCACATCTTTTGTATAGGGTGCACTCGACTGAGCTAAAGGGTTCCTAGCATACAACAATAACCCAACCACGGCAAGTAGTCCAATAGAAGTATGTGCTGTGTGGATCAACCACCACTGGAAATACCCAAAGGTCGCGGTACATTTGTGAGTGTTGTGGGTTGTTGTTCCTTGAGGAACATCAGTTGCCGCCCCTAAAATGTCCAAGTGCCGCGGTGTGCATGTTACACGGAGTGCTGTAGTTGAAGAGGGTGTGCCAAGAACGCGAACAGCGGCGGCAGCAAAAGGAGTGCTATCATCCCGCTAATCACGTGTGCCGTTTGAATCCGCAAAATTACAGGCAGCATTAGGGCATACATCTAAAGCTGTTTTGCAACATTCCTGGGCACAAAAGGTGTATGCACACTCAAGCTACCGCTGCTGCTACATTGAGATGACGAAGAAGAACTAGCAGCATCCGCCATTTTCTTCGTTGTTCCATCTTCAAAGGTCATCAAATTTCGCTCTTGTTGTCGCGGCGCTAACTTTTCATGCTACTATCAAGTGTTCGCACCAATGCTGACAATGGCACCACATGCACATTTGTATTTTAGACTTTCACAACAAAAACCACTATGTTGGCAGAAGAATACCTACAACCTTTCCATTGTCGCACTAGGCATGGAACCAATGGCGTTTACCTTCACAACGTAGTATGCCACCAAGTGATTTGCTGCCTAGATCCGTCGGTTCTGCTATCATATAGCAGAGAAAAAGCGCATATGGCTTCCAAAACCTAGGGCTTGGACAATACCATTGGTTGACGCAAACCCAAACCCATTCCCCAAAAGTGTCATCACCCCAATTAGGGTTGGCGAGGGGGGGGGGGGGGGGTTCCGCCCAAATTGGATGACAGCTAAACCCACCCAGCCCCTTTATAGGTAATTCCATTTTTGCTAAAAAACGCCCTATAACCCATTCAACACCACCAAACAAAGGGAAATGGTTCTTACACCCTACGTGCGGCTTGATTTCCTCATGGCAATGAAGCTTTTGTTGCCCTCTAACTCCACAGCGTTTCAAGAGCATCGCCAAACAGTGGCGAAAATGGCCCGGAATGCGCACAATTGGTGTCCATCAGCCGCAAAATGAAGAAGAAACCGTTTCTTCGGATACGGGGCTCAAATCAGCATTCGGCAGGCACTCGATCCACCCGCAACGCCCCACTTTTTGTGGCTGGCTACCCTCAAAATCGCCCACCAAGACACCCACACCCCCGCAACACTGGTCACTTGGCGGTGCCCAAGGGCACCCCCGGCCCCGCATCGTCGTCACCAACGGTGGGTCTGACATGCTTCCGGGGGGCAAAAAAAGTCTTTTTTTTGTAAAGTCGTTCCTAGACCACTTGGGATAGCCCATTTTGAGCCCGTAATGACGCATTTTGCCCCATGGAAAATCGCAAAATGCCTTGAGAATAGGCCTATGTGGGACCAAAAATGGATCAAAAGCGGGTCAAGAATGCGTCTTTCAAAAAACAGAGTGTACCGTTTGGGGTGCACAAACAAGTGAAAGGAGAGCATTTCAGGCCCGCATTCAGCGGTTTCAACCATTTTACCATCCCAGAAACCGTTGAAAATGGACCATGTTGTGACCAAAAACGCGTCAAAAAATGTCTCTCTCCAACTCCAAGGGGCTCCATAGCACGGCTTTCCGGGACGCCACAAGTGTACAATTTGTTGCATTCATGTGGCTAAAAGGGCTAGCATGGGTCAAAATGGGCTCGAAATGGGTGCAATTCTCCCATTTGAGCACCCCAACTGGTCCAAGATAATTTTTGGGAAGACATGTTTTTGACCCAAAATGTAGATTGGAGGATATATATTTTTGGCAATTGTGCCATTTGTGCTCCCACCCCGATACGGGATGCGTTGCGGGGGGAGACTAGCCCCCCCCCCCCCCCCCTCCGCCCCTTCCATTTCGGGGGTGGTGAGTTATAAAACATTTGTTTTGGAAGGGTTTGGGACAAAGCGGGGGTTGTACAAGGGCAAAAATTGTGAAAAATTGGGTACGGCATCCGTGATGATAGCCTTGTACGAAGAGTGCTGAGACTAGCCACTTTACCACTAAACATAGGCCATCCCTACCATTTAGCCCCCACATACCATGGAAGTTGAAAACCTAGGGACAAAGTTGCCTATCTGTAGCATTTTTGTTGGGAGTTTGTCATTGATCTTTTCATACTCCATTTTTATCCATTTCAACCCTTGAGTAGGCCCCAAAACCTACCCCTATCCCTACAAATACCTTCCAATTTTCTTTTATTTTGCACCCTCGAAATAGGGGGGGGGGGCTCAAGATACCCCCCTCACCAAAGCGCACACGGTAGTGGGGTGGGGGGTTGGGGGTGGGGGGCATAAAGTGTAGTGATGCCATATTTTTTCAGTTTCGTATAATCTACACCCCTTTGCCTTATTTTGTGCGGCGTTGGAGCGCGGCTTCACGTGGTGGGCTTGGCATTGCCTCCTCATAAGGTTTTGAGTGTGAACTTGTTCTTTTAGTGGTCACCCTCGTCACGTCCTTTGTCCTATGTGGTGGAGTGGGTAGTTTTATTGTGCGCTATTTTGATTATCCATCTCCTTCTGTGTATGGCGCCATACACCATCTAATGGCCAAGCCCATGATCTACCATGGTCGTTTTGCATGGGGGGATAGGCACTATACTTTGTAGGTGTGCATTGTGATTGCATTTCCATGCAAGCAAGGATCGGCGTACATTCAAAGCAGCGGACGCCAGTTGCATGAAGTTCTACCGACGTTCACTCCGTTAAGAGTACACCGAAAGTTGCGCTTTGGGGCCACGCCAATTACGATGATGCATAGACACGACGACAAATGACATTGCAACATGTTTTGAAGCTTCAAGCCAAAGACAGAAATTGATGGTGGGAGCTCGTGCTTGGTCTTGAATGGCATGTTTGACATGTGAATCACATGTTGACGGGGATGGTGTTTCGGGCAGATGAGAAATTATTGAAGGATATACAAACTTTGGCTAGTACGGACGCTTTTGCAGTGGCTCTGGGTACTACATCGCCGTACATGCGCGCATTCCCAACACATTGGGCACATTACCTAGCACCACAAACAATTGCAAAAAAAAAAAAGTAGTGTTGAATCGGTATATGCACGGTTGTCCACGGCCAGCATGGAACAACAAATTGCGTTGGGAAGGCACATTAGAAGGACTCACGTTTGCAGCTAGCCTTTTTGAAAGTCATTATAGTTTGGCTTTCCTTGTTATCTATAGTCGGTTTTGGATCAACTACTTTTGGACAGTGTGGTGAACGCATTCTGACTCCTTCACACCTTCGCAAGTGCCCCTTGCATTTGATGTAACGTCATGAGCTAGCTCCAACTTGTTTACATGCAGGACCGCATTTATAGGAGCAACCATTGGAAAAGTTTAGGGTATCGGCATCGGCATTTAGTGTCCTTGTGATTCGAGGAAGTGCAACAAAGGATTCCTCGGTCTGGTACATTATTATTTTTATGGCGGCTTGGGAAGCCCAATGATCTGCTTGCCCATGGCGGCTTGAAACACTACATTGTTCTTTTTTGCCCTTCGCAGCTTGGGGCTCTGATATTCTTCTTGCCTCCCAGGGAACCCTTGTCACATTGCTCCCACTGCTCCTGAACTGCTCCCACCACTCCGACGGATGCCCATTGACCCACCAATTTTCCCACCACATGCTGCACCGCCAAGGGTGCTGTCTGTTTTACCTCGATATGCTAGGTCGGCACTTTGGGCCGCATTGTTGACCAATGCGGCGGGATCAAAGGGGGATGACCAGGGATGTATTGGAAGAGAGTTGCGGGGGGGTTGGCCGGATTCCCCCCCCTCCTCCTACGGTCCCCTAGCTTAATGGCTTGGACCCCACGGTGTTCTTCTTGCCTCCACAGAAACCCTTCGTAGCTTGGGACTCCACGGTGTTGTTTTTGCCCTTCCCGGCCTGGAGGTGTACACACACATGCTCATGACTTGGTAGCCACGTTGTGGTGGTTGGCCCAAAGTAGCTTGTGGCCAAGCCCAAACGTGTGTCAACAGCAACAGGACAAACAGCAATAGCAACAACAACAGTACCAGCAACTCGTTTGTAGTTGGGTACCGGATTTTAGTTTCACAATTCCCACTATGTGTATGGGTGGCAATTGGACATTGTATTGGTTGACACTCCTCGGGCTGTTGTAGAAGTTGTCCCGTGAATAGGTGGACTACATCTGGGCTGCCAATGGCGGTGTGTCTACATGTGCTCGTTTTGTCGCTTTGAGCGCATGGCTCCCGTCCCTTCAAGCTCTGCAAGATAAATTGATCCTACATGAGTTACTTTGTAATGTTCGCGATGCTCACGTTGATGTATGCTCCTTGGGTGCTACATGTTCCCATAAATATCCTCCCATTTAGCAGTTCCAGGGTTGATGCACTGTTTTCTGGTTCCTCATAGATTGAATGGCATGGGAATGTTGCACGTAGCTATGTAATGCAAGGCAAAGCTTCTCCGCCAATGAGTGAAGTTACAATTACCATTGTGGCTCAAGAGTACTAAAACAGCCATGTACCCCACATGTATTCTTTTTGCTTGAAACCATTGGTATTCTTGGCATATCAAGGAACCAAAATTCATTTCGCGCAAGCAAAAACAAGGGACATGAGCCACATTCACCTTCACATTCAAAACCATCCTATTGGCAAGCAGAAATACACAACCCTTTGAATACAAAATATGGCACCAACAAACCCCTCCAACGGTTGGTTCGAATGTGCTCCCCCACGATTCTCTTGTTTTAGGTCTTCCCACAAGCAAGGCACGCATGCTCGTCTCCAATACCCGGCGAACTCAAAATGTTCCACAGCATCCAATCCGGGACCAAAACTAAGCGCTATGGACACCCGGCCAACACTTGCTGCAAAAACTGCTGCAAGATCTCACGCAGATGTTTGTCCAGAACAAGCAATAAGTTTATGAATTCCCTATCCTTGGACGGCCACCGCCCAATCGTAAGCAATAGAAGCAGTTGATGGTTGGTCCAGGCATATGGCAAAGAAAAAGACAATAGATGATGATCACAGTCCTTCTACATTTTTTTTGCAACAAGGAAAAGTCATAGTGCCTTTACACGCAATCCCGGGTGGGGCACATGACTTTTTTGTGCCATGCACCAAGTACTCTAGGAGAATTAGACCAGGATCCAAGAAGGCTCCACGCCGCGATTGCACGATGACAAGCCATCAAGAAACTCTTTTCTAACAACCTTTGTGGCATCCTTATTTACAGGCTATCTCTCCCTTGGTCATGATGCCATGCCACGTTTTTGACCCATGGCAAGCAAGCAGGCTATCCAGCAATAGTTGTTTGGGGATTGGCGGGTGCTCACAGCGACGTGCATTTGGAATCCTCCGGGAGACGACACCGTTGACCCACCCCTGTTCCTTCTGTGATGGTGCACTAGACTTTTTTCAATTGAGCATTTGCCATGGTACCTTCACAATGGCTTCCACAACCTGTGGTTGAACTTTGTCTTCCTGCAGGAATTGCCGCTCCTCAGATCTTAGGTAGGCAACACGATTCGCCCTTGTTTTTTGAGTTCACCACATCCACCAATGCGGTGGCTGCTAGCCTTGGCGTGTGCCGCTTTTTGCATGAATACTACAACAATAGTCTTGCTGCCCCATTCCCCATCTTCTACGTTACTTTCCGAACGGGTTACTGCCAATTCTTCTTCAAGTTGTCCAACCTTCCGCTTCCATGCATCTCATTCCTTACACGTAGCAGCCTGCTTTCCCTCCTATTTTCTCGCTTGTTTGATGTGGGATCGTGTGACTAGTATCCCTTGTTAGGGCATGTGAGAATTGACTGATGTCCTTGACGGCTGCAATGAACAAGATATCGCAATCATTCAGGCAGAACCCTCCGCATGCACGAGATTGCACGTGTTGCAGCCCATGGCGGCCCGGAACTCCAGTGCCGACGATAAGGCTTCAACGACTTGAAAAAGAACTTCCCCGGAGAATCAATCCCTTCCGGGTGGCAGAGTCCAATGCGGCTGCTCGGGGGTTATCGTAGGATCTCCCATTCATCCCCTCCAAATACCACATTGAGCTAGACGGTGTTCCTCTCGCCCCATAGGCAATCAACCTCGAAGCGGGGCTGCTGCGACTGTCTGGCTCACATGCTGGACAGTTGTTTCCCCTGGGTCCCATTGGGACACGCCACCTTTGTTGTGTATAGGTTCTTTTACCTTTATGAGAGCCAGTGCCATGCTTTTCCAGGGCCATTGCCATGTTTTCGGCCATTGCAAAGATCTGGCCGTGGGCTGTTCTTCCCTTTCTGGCATCTGCAAGCCCTACACACCTTCCAGATGCGATTCCCATCAGACTCATGGACGGAATGACAAGGGGCGGACGTTCCATCAGCGGACGCGTAGAGGTGAAGTACCAAGACGTCTGGGGCACTGTTTGTGCGAACCGGTTTGGTCCTATTGAGGGTGCCGTGGTCTGTCGTCAGCTGGGACTGCAGCGTGGCACAAGGAAGAATGTGTTTCCGCCAACTGATCCCAACCAGCAGCTTTGGCTGGATGAGCTGTGGTGCACAGGAAGTGAATCAAGCCTGGCACATTGCTCGCATAATGGCTGGGGTCAATACGCCCAGGTGACCGTTGGAGGAGCTCAGACTGCCCAGTTCTATGCTTGTGGACATGGGAATGGTGGCCCTGTCATGCACGCAGGAGTTGAGTGTGATGGGGAGAACATGTTCAATCTGAAGCAGCCCCAGGGATTTTTTGATGCCGACAGCTCACTGACAATCATGAATCTGAATTTTGGGCCCGCCAGCAGAGCGCATTCCAGATGCTCGACAGCTTGCTAAGGCAAATGAGCCCGCTATTGGAGCAGTTGGAGACAAAGGCTGAACCCGACGCAGGTGGGCGGTGAATTGATGGGTAAGAACAGCACAGGAGGAGTCCGCAGTGGCACTGGTGTTCATCAAGGCCTTTGAGCCCAGGCGCAGGCAGACCGCCTGTACCAAGGACCTGCCAGTAACAGGGTTGTGTTGTGCGTTTTATTTGGTGGCCCCAGGCTCAGTCTTGTCAGGCTTGGGGTCTGGTTTTGACGTTGTGCGAGGGGGTGGGCATCAATGACAGGGCGTACCCTGCAGCACCTCAAAGAATTACAACGGTGGGCATTCCGCCGGCTGTGGGGTTGCGCCTGGTGCTGATGCCTGTCTCCCTAAAGTGCTGCAGTGCACCGAATTTCTTTGGGCTAGTCCCCCTGCCGTTTTTGGTTTGCTGTCGGTTTTTGGGCTATACAGCGTTGTTCTGTCTCTGCAGCCAGGCCCCAGGTTGTTAGCTTGTGCCGCTCGAGCACCGCCCTTGGTGTGCGGCCTTTGCGTGGTTTACCGCAAACGTGTGGCCTAGTATGCGGCTAGTCTGCAGAACGTGCCCCTTGCGAGCGTCCGCTTTTGCTATAGCTGGGGTAGCGGTTAGTATTGCACTACAAGTGTGCAGCTGAGGGGTGGGCTGTGTGACGCAGGGGGCCAGTGTTTGTATGTGTCAGGGCGGGGAGTAGGGGGGGGGGGATCACACACGTGAGGGTAAGTCCTAGGCCCTAAGGTTTGGCTACCCTATGCCTGCCAAGACGGTTTGAGGTTGTGGGAATATATACCGCTGGCTGTTCCCGCAATACTCTTGGTGCTTGTGCTGCCGGCATGGGAAACGACTGTCTGGCTCACATGCTGGACAGTTGTTTCCCCTGGGTCCCATTGGGACACGCCACCTTTGTTGTGTATAGGTTCTTTTACCTTTATGAGTGCCCGCCCATCCCTATCCCGCCCAGTTCCTATTGTTCAGACCCTTTGGGTTTGAGAGCTCAAGTGGATGGACTTGTTGCCCTTTGGGGCTTTGACTGAGCTGTCCCCGCTGGTTGTTCCCGCAATACTCTTGGTGCTTGTGCTCCTGGCATGGGAAACGGGCGCCCTGTGAGCGGGACTATACCCCGTTGTCTCCGCTCACACCTCGATTTCTTCGGAGGCACGGGTTTGGCAACCTTCTTCAGAACTGGGCGCAATTCCGGTTGCTAGCACTTGTCACGAGCGTGCCGGGTACTGCCACGGCCGCTACAGGATGGTCCCTCCTTCAGCCCTCTCTCATTGACTCCTTGAGGGGAGCGCACGTGGTGGTGCTTCGTGTAGCACTGTTCCACCTTGTGGCCCTTGAAGCCAGCATGGCTGCAAGTGGGGCCTATTTTGGTTACTTTATGGCCGAAGATGTTTGTCTCCGGCTCATGGTCGTCACGGGCTGGAGTCACACCACTGAAAGGGGACGGGGGAACTAAGTCTTCGGCGACTCGATGGACCCGGGTAGGTGCGTGGGACCAAACAAAGTCCGGTGAGGCTTCCTCCAGTTGGTGCACCTTGAAGGTCTGATGGCGCCTTCCTAAATGACCAAGATGCCGATCTGTTTTCTCCTACCGGACATACCAAATCTGCGCAAACAAGTAAAGCCAGACGTAGTTAAACGATTGGCCATATCTTGTTTGCTTGGAAATGACATTTCACGTCAAGTCCCAGTGCAGGCGAAGGGCATCCCACCAATCCTTGCTGGCGTCCTCCATAGTGATGCCACCCTTCGCCCGTTTGCCCCAATAGCAGAAATTTTCAAAGATACCGCAAAGTTGTGATGCCCTGCACTTGGCAGGCACTATGTGGCCGCTCGCTGTGTTGCAACCGTTTGTTTGGTGGTTGTGGTATCTACTCCAAAGCAGATGGAGGCATGCCATTGGTAAGTGGCAATGTTGGCCATTGTATGGCACCGATTTGATAGCGGTAGCAGTGACTGGGACCGACAACAGTGATGGTGAAGCTTACTACCCCCCAATCATAGTAGGCCACGAACCCCGTCCGACCATCACACGTACACAAACCCTGAGGCGGTTGTGCAGGTGAGCGGAGTCACACCGAAAACCTCCAACCACACCTCGAGAACACGTTTCAAAAAGTGGCCCACGTGCTCAAAAATTCAAGCAGCACGCACACCCTTGCTACTTAACATACTGCAGCATCTAGAGAATTCCGCCCCAAAAATGGTTAGCACGTCGGCGCCTATGCACCGGTGCCGAGAAATCCTCGCCATCCTCGTTGAGTTTGGCCTCTTCTATGGGTCTAACAAACATTACAATCTTGCGTATGATTAGAAATCCAGGGTGATGGGGCCGGACGTTGCGAACGACATAGCGGCAAGTGGGTTGGGGAAGTGGGTAGCGTACACATTGCCCTTAGCATCGGGCGCCAAATCTTACCCAGTGACCTCGACAAGAGCCGTATTGCATAATTGGTGAAGTTGTGCCTTCCACCGGAAAAGAATTGCAGCAATTTGTTCTCACCAGGTAGATCACCTCTAGAGCAAGTATAACCCCGCTGTTCAATGCCATTTGCAACAGTATCATTGTGCTCGTATTCACTTTTCTCGACTTCCCGTGCTCCAAGAGTGTTGTTGTCTAATGAAGACAAAGTAGGAAAAGTAGGAACACGGGTTAAGGCTCCAACACCGAGGCACATGCCATGGTTGGGTAGGGAAGAAAGCGTGAAGCATTGGCGATGGTGGTGTAACGGCCAAAGGCTAGTGCGTTGCGCGATATACCAAGACAGTGTGGGAACACCCTAGTCAAAGACAGCCTGTTAGAGTGCGCTCCATCAACACTGCAGCGAAATTAGCACCTGCAGCAGTCCCCCCCAACACCCCCCCTACTGATGCAATTCTCGATCACCCGAGCACACCTGTGCTGGTGCCAGGGGCTGTGACAAGCTTTTCAGAAGTGCGGACCACAAACGAGGCATTTGCACCAGCTGCGGTAGTTGGAGAGGTTCTAGGAGAATCATGCGAAGTGCAACGCACAACATCTTCTGCTCTCCATGTCTCCTCAGCTTCCCTCGCTCTTGTCCACAACCCCGACGTCTTTACTCCTCTTTTTCTGATTGCCTTTTTGCTGTAGGTTGTCGGGCTAAGACTAAGGGTTTGTAGTGAGGTGGACGTGCCTGGTGCCTCAATGTGTGCTAGTATTTTGTCGTCTTCCAACAAATGCCTTATCTGCTTGAGTGATCGTAGGTTGTTGCGGCTGTTGATGTATTTGTTGTGTGCAATTTGTTTCCGTTCAAATTTCAACCATACAATATAACGCTAACCAGAGTCTTCCTTAATTGCCTACACACGACACTCCTGATCAACCAAGTGGATCTTCGTATTCCCCTCCATATGGCAGCTCCTCACGCCTTGAACAAACTTGAGACCACCCGTACGGGCCCCAGGCCCTTACACCAACGGATGGCCATCCGTCTTGAAGTGGTTGGAGAGTGGTGGGTGATACAGTGCCGGCTCATGTCCCCAAAGTGCACATGCTATCCTATTCACCTCCATGGTGAGTCGGGAGAGCGCTTTGCTGCTAGTGTGGGCTGCAGCGTAGAAAGTCAGCGATAAACACGTGGCGGGGGTCACAATGAGGGTTTTTAGCCCTCACGGCTGGAATGAGGTGAAGAAGCCCGTCCATCCCCCAAGATGAGAGAGCACTACCTCCTCTTCGTCCGGTGAGCAACTAGGGCAAATGGTAGGTCCCCAACCAATGGCAGTCTCACACGTTGGACGGCCAATCAGCCTCGCACATCAATCCTCAAGACACCCAATGGTCCCCGGTTCGCCACCCACTCACGGGCCCCAAGGACCATCACCAACATCAACCTATTCATGGGTGCTGACAGTGCCCGATGGCCAATGGCAATTGGGGGAAGTCCATGAAGGATTTGATAGGACGGGGTCCCCAACCAAGACGACCAGCATGGCAGAATACCAGCCTCAGCAGAGTGTCCGAGCCGCCCTGGATTACCTTCATCGGGAGCGGGCCCAATTGGCAAATTAGGTCAACGAGGGGAGCCAGGGTAGCAGGCACCGCTGGTGTATACAAACCGAGGCTACCTTGCAGGCACCACTGGACTCCCCAAGGCCAAGCGCGGGGGCCATGTCCGTTTTCCTAGCAGGCCTCGGTAGCAGCCTTACGGGGACACTGCTTCCGCTTGCCATTGCGTTTGGCACGCATACTACGTTGACACGCCAATTAAGAAGATCCAATGGCACGCAAACATGGGGGGGGCGGAGAGCGGGGCAAAACCACACATGCACACAAGGACATAGCGTAGCTGCAAATCCTACACATCCACCTTCCTCCCCTCCCCGTCCGCAAACCCAAGGCACAGGTCTTAATGGCCGTGAACGCCACTGAGTTGCAACCTAGGCATTGGCAATAAGGGTAGCAAGCCGAATCACCGGTCAAGGGCTGGGTGCGCTCCCCGAGGCGGCACTACAAGAACACTAGGTGAAACTCCCAGCCGAACAGGTTCTTTGTTCACTGCAAACGGCCATGACATGATTGCGGCAGCACGAACGGGCTGTGGGGCACACCCACTGTCCAAAGGAAAGCAGAGTTGCCCAGCGGGTTGTTACAAGATAACCGCAATTGAAGTTGCTACAAACCCGTCGCCATAAAATCAGACCGCAGGCGGCTAGGTGCCGCACATTTGCAACAACCGTGCACCCAATGGAGAAAGACGGTGTGCGTAAGTTGAATGTCTTTTATTCTCTACGTAAGCTGCAAGACATCTTATAGGTGTGTCAAAATCATACATCCGTGGTCTCTTATTACTTTACATTTCATCCTAACCCATGGAATTTAGAAATTGTGTTTTTCAAACCACCATGTTTTCCACTTTACCTGTTGCTATGGCACGGACCAAAACCTTTGCATTATTCCTCCCGTGCACCGCGCCAACAATGGCCTTGATTATCTCACAACGGCATGCCAAACACCAATCACACAATTGCAACAAATACACACAATCAATGCGAAGAGGTCAACATGAGAGAAAGCAAAAGCTTGTGAGAGGTGGATTACCCAATGTCGAACACTGCAAAAGCCAAGATATATAAGATGTGTACAATGGCATTGCATGGTGCACAAACATTACATTTTCTCGGAGCCCAAACCCTCTCAGCGACCTACGCTTTTTTGTTTGATTGTAAAAATATGTAGGATAGGATGCAATCGGCCAGCCAACAATCAGCTCAATGGTGAAATTTTTCACCCCTCCGGATCGAGCCTACTATTGCCTCCACTGGCTTCATCAATAATGCAGTACATCCTACTACCAAAGAACTCCGAGATACGTGCGATTGGCCATGAAACAAACGGCGCTCACCTCACCTCACCCTATGTATACCTAGTGACTCATTGGTCAAGGTGCATAAACCCGGCTTGTGCTAGCACACGCGGAGTGGCGCGTTGCATGCAATCGCGCCATTGCCTCAATGTAGAAATGCCATGAAAGAACTTGAAAAAAACATTCGGTCAATTATGAAGGTGTTCATCATCACATGGATGATTTGCCACCCAGACCATGAGAAGGACTGGCTTGGACCACATCATGGGGGTTCTCAATAGTGCCACAAGCGGTAATGTGGCCGGGTACGAATGCTCTTCCCGGCCATGCTCAAAAGCACAAGGACAAAGTTACCGACTTTAGATGGGGTGTATATTGCATCCTATCTTGGCAATAACACAACCAACTCACGGTCCTTCATTGCTTGTGTTGCGCATACGCTCCAAAAGCAAAAGTACTATACGGCAATTGGGAAAGCCATTGGGACAATTCGTGATGGTTGCGTCATTGCACAAGTAGTCACGCCTCTCACCTTCTCCGGGCAATGCAACACAAGCAACATAATGACATGGTCGGTGTTCACCACACCGTGAGGTGACCAAACCGCACCGGCAAAGTTCACGGTGGCAGGAATAGCGATGTTTTTTCCAGCCATGTGTGCAAGCACAATCACGTTGTTAGGCACATGAAATTGCAAGGTATGTTGCAACTCAGCTTGCCTTTGATCACCATGTAAAGAACATTGCATGGCCACAACATTGTCATCACGATGATCTTGCTTTGTTCCGACATGCCCGAGCTAGCATTTTGCAACCTTCTACAGTAACTTTGGATGCGATGATGATTGTCCCACGAATGTATTATGACTGCCCCACCAATGTATGATGATTGCCCCACCAATGTATGATGATTGCCCCACCAATGTATGATGATTGTCCCACCAGCGTATGATGATTGTCCCACCGAGGCACCAATGCTATGTTGCAGGCAATGCACGGAATCGATATTCATCTTGATTGTAAAAGAAACATGTGCAGGCTTCCCATGCGTCGCATCGTAATTATTGCAAACTTTGGTTGCCCGGATGTCTTCCAACCCCTCGCACCCACGGCAACCCTGGTACGTTATAACATCACAGAAGGAATGGAAACCACTTCAACCCTTGTCAAGTGTGCTCCACCTACCTCATTGGCCATGCTGCATAGCTCCCTAACCAAACCTGAAAGCAATGCACTTCATGAATTCCAACTCATAGCAACCAAGATAAGTGTCAAGAAGACAATGGTGCCAAACATCACGGAACGAAAAATGTATGAGATGATGGCATACCTTTACGCGGCTTGGGAAAATATGGTAAATGGATTGTAGTGCTCTTGAACATGAGACCAACCAATGAGGCGATCGCTATGATCCACCGATATGATATCAATCTCGGCCTTTGCCCGAAAGGACGTGATGTTAGCACCCACTTGAATGTGTGTTGTGCCTTCAACCAACTTCTCGTCCAATCTTCGAGCAACAATTTCAAATACATGATCCCCACCGCATGCTAGGGCATGATAAATGCCACGCAAAGCGGGATCCGCCTTGTACTCGGACTCCCAAGATTCCCACACGATCTCCGCGGAATTAGCAGCAGGGAGTTGCAAGGCATCGTGGACATGCACGGGTGGCGGCCCATCAACAGCCACAGGTTCGGCGGAAGAAGGAGATGCAGCCACCGGACCGGGAACAACGTCAGCGGAGGCGGGAACGGAACCGCAAGAGCCAAGCGGAACAACATCGTTGGGTGTGGACGGCGGAGACAGCGAAAAAGGAGCACCAGCGCAACAGGAAACAGCAGCGGGCGAAGCAACGGCTGCAGCCGCGGCCGCAACAGAGAGCACACCGAGCGGGCGTCGCTGCTGACCACGAGTAAGGATGCCATGAACAAGGCAGGCATTGCACTGCAAACATCCAGCTGGTTCAAGTGGGGAATCAGCGAAAGCAATAGGCTCCGACAAACAAAACTAGCAGGTTAAACCTTTAGTACCGACGAAGGCAACAACGCCGCGCAGCGGCAGGGACAAGTGGTAGGCCCACACAGAAGGATAAACTTGCACTGTGTGCACACATGCGGCCTCATCTCTCGTTGGACCGGCCATCATGGCTCCATGATCGATCTCATCTTGGGCAGACCCGTCGCGGCTGACGTCCTGCCACGCAATGCATGCTAGATACACCCAGCGCCACATGGCGTCAGCTACCTCATTGTCCATGCCGGGCATGTAGATCACATCCAAGTTGAACTTGGAAAATGTCTCGTGCCAGCGCCCACGGCGCCCCATGGGACCGGAAGGGGTGTTCAGTTCTCAGACGCCCAACCGTCAAGAGACTTGTGGTCGGTAACAACAGACACAGGGTTGTTACCGATCCAGGTCTCGTAGCGACTCAACGATCGCATAGGCCTCTTTCTCCCGGGGGGACTACGACTTAGAGTGACTGGGAGTCAGCTTCTTGGACCAAGAGGCCACACAAAAATTTCTCTAGCGAACGGGGTCTAACTACTCCAACGCAAAGCCACCAGCACGGTCACTGGTGTTGCAACGCAAATAAAGGGGGCGGTCCGGATTATATCGGCGTAGCTCGCATCTATTCAAGATTGCATCCTTTTAAGGCCAAAAAACTCTTTTTGTGATCGTTGAGCCAGTTGAGACGGACCTTACTCCCTTTCCGGCCTTCGGCCTTACCTACCTTGAGGAGGGCATGGAGTGGTGCAGCCATGTGCGCATAATTATAGATATATATGTGGTGATAATTACACACCCCTCAAAAGCTGCGGAGCTGGGTGATGGTCTGTGGGCGGGGCCATTTCTCCATTGCAAGCATAGCTCCCGGGGCGGGACGGTGCGTGCCATTGCACAGGATCTGGTCACAGAATTCAATTTGGGGGACAGAAAGTTTATTTTTGTTGGAGCCACAAAAAATCCACCACTCACGTAGCCGCTGCGGATGCTCCTTGACAGCCTTATAATGCGACCCCACAACTGTGGAGCCGATGATAAGGTCGTCAATATATGTTTTGAGGCTTGCTTCAGGGGGGAGTAAATATACGTCCATTTACCCTTCTCGTCCTGGGGCCCATGCTTGTATGTGAGGATCCAATCCATATGGCGCTGAAATTGGGCAGGCCCATTTTTAACGCCCATGGGTAAGACCTTCCATACAAGCGTACCGAGGGGGGTTGGCATGGCCATCAAACGCCGGTCATCGGGGTGTAGCGGCATCTGGTGGAAACCATGCTTCAGATCAAGCACCCAAAAAATTTTGTGAGGCTCATGCCGCTCGACGGTGTCCTCAATCAGGGGTAAATGCGCTTGATCGTCCTCGGTCTGGGAATTAAAATAGCAAAAGTCAATGACTAACCGCCAATTGTCGAGAACCGGAGTCTCAGGGGGAACGGGCCTGGGAACGGTGAAGGGGGGGGAAGACCATTCCAAACCTCCGGAGAAATGCTCAAGCCAACCAGGGACCTCAAGGTTGCGCTTGATAATTTCTCCCAACGCCTCGCCGCGCTCGCCTATGTGGGGATATGGGCGTTTGCGGCAACCCACGTCACCCGACTTGGGTTATATATATATATATATATATATATATGTATATATATATGTATATATATATATATATATATATATATATATATATATATATATATATATATATATATATATATATATATATATATATATATATATATATGTATATATATATATATATATGTATATATGTATATATATATATATATATATATATATATATGTATATCCTCCAATCTACACCCCTCTCCCAACTCTAGTTGGCTCCACCACACGGCTCTAAGGTACGTGCGAAGGGCACAACGTGGTGCATACATGTGGTGGAAGGGGCTAAACTTGGTCAAAACGGGCTCAAAACGGGCTAAAAACACTTGTTTCAGCATCCCAAATGGTCCGGGATCACTTTTGGAAAAACGCGTTTTTGACCCATTTTTGACCCATTTTTGGTCCCAAAGTGGCCCGTTTTCAAGGCATTTTGGGATTTTCCATGAGCCAAAACCCGTCGCCACGGGCTCAAAATGGGCTAAAACCACTTGTTTGAGCATCATAAATGGTCCAAGATCATTTTTGGAAAAACGCGTTTTTGACCCATTTTTGACCCATTGTTGGTCCCAAACGGCCCATTTCCAAGGCATTTTGGGATTTTCCATGACCCAAAACGCGCCACCACGGCCTCAAAACGGCCTAAAAAACACTTGTTTGAGCATCCCAAGTGGTCTAGGAACAGTTTTGGAAAAAATCACTTTTTTCGCCCTGGGGACCCCGGTGGACCCACCGTTGGCCCCCACTGTGCGTGGGCTGGCCGGCCCTCTGGCTGCACCAAGTGACCACTGGTACGGGGGTCTACGTGTCTCGTTGGGCGATTCTGAGGCTTGGAAACCATAAAAAGTGGGGGTTTGCGGGTGGACTAGGTGCCCTCGGAATTCGTTTTTGTGCCACGTAGCCCAAGATACGGCCCGTTCTTGGTTCCGGGGTGCTGGTGCACATTGCGCAGGTTTTTGGGGCTTTTTGGCGCCTTTTTGGGCCGTTTCTCGGACATATCGTGGAGTTAGAGGGCACCAAAGGTCCCTTGGTCACGAGAAAGTCGAGCCGCATGTGCATTGTAGCAGCCGTTTGCCTTCGCTTGGGCGTTTCGCCCGGGTTTTGGGGCTGTTTTGGGCGAAAAATGGCTGTTTTTGGCCCAAAACTGCGCAGATTTGGGAGGGCACCTCCCGACTTGGCGCCACCGCCCCGGGCCGCCACCGGTGAGTTTCTGGCTCAAAACTTGGCTTTGGCAAGGGCACCACCTAGGCTCTAAGATGGCTAAAGTAGAGTCAGGCCCCAGGCTTTGGGAAGGTGCAATGGCCAAAACGGCACGGAGACGTGCTTGTTGTTGCTTGTTGTTGCTTGTTGCTTGTTGCTTGTTAGCTAAATTTAAGGGGAGAGGGGTGTAGTAATATATATATATATATATATATATATATATATACA